>WWET01000249.1:22181-41535 GCA_011038615.1 Limnodynastes dumerilii | reverse complement strand
TTTAAAAAATAACTGATTCTATATTATAAGGTGTAAGATCCATCTTAGTAACAGACTAATTGTATAGCTTATACAATGATTCTGTTACTGTCTGATATGGATCTTATACCTTATAATATAGAATCAGTTATTTTCTATATCAGAAAAAAATCTCTGTGCCACATAAATCCAGTGTATAATTATAACATCATGCAGCACTGGGAATATTTATAATGTATGTTCTAATCGTACTGGATTTATGTGGCACAGATAATTTTTTTTAAATATTTTTTTTACCTCCTCCATACATATATCCCCATTCATTGCCACCTGTGTGTGTATAATAAATGCCATGCATTTTATACCCCCTTTCTATACAGCCCCATTACTATGCATTTTATACCCCCTTTCTATACACCCTCATTAATATGCATTTTATACCCCCTTTCTATACACCCCCAACACTATGCATTTTATCCATCCCATCTATTCTATACACCCCCATATCCATGCTGCCAACTACATATGCAATGCTGCCAAGTACAGATCCATATTGCTAAGTAAAAAAAATATATATTCTTTGCCTATTATAAATGATATGGCTGCTGGCATCATTATTATAAAAGAAATGCTTAACTCACCTGTCTTCCAACGCTCCTGCTCCGGGTGCCATGCTGGGTGCTCTCTTTCTATTTCCTTTAGCTCAGCCTCTGTGTTCTTCTCTTTTGTGACTGTGAGAGATGAGCTGAGGCTGGCTTATATAATGTCCGTCGGGGCGGGCGCGTGGCAGTGATGTGACGTCATGATGTCGCGCACCGCACCCTTGGGAAATGGGCGGATGGCATTCGGTAAGTATATTACTAGCGTGCTGGGCAGGACAGAAAGGAGGCCAGGGGTTATCCCGGGCCCCCTCTCTGTCCAGGCCTGGGACACTAGGCCCAGCTGTCCCCCCCTGATGGCGGCCCTTACATATCTGTAAGGAACTCCAAAATGAAGCCCCATGCAACTATTCTGCATGCCTAGTCCCGCCCCATTACAGAATTTAGGCCTGCAGAATGCAAGCACCACCCTGATGTATGGATCTCATTAAGAATGGAACAGAATTTTGTGCGCAATGAGATCAGATGATTAATATCTGGTGTGAGCATGTGCAGATGTTACTTGTATAAAGACTTACGCAAGTGTCTTGCTTTATTAAATATGGATACAGCCCTGTAATTTCCATCCCAATATCACATAGAATCCTGTAATGTAAGGGATATAAAGGATTATTATGGGGGATATAAATAAAAATAACAAAAAATAAGAGCTTTAATATGGGGCATATAATCTGTGAGCCTATGATTCTTATTACTCCTACATTATGCTCAAATAATACGCTGTAATAGTACTCAATATGCCACATATTTATTCTCTTTACCATCCCCTCCTCTTCTTCTCTCAACCCGAAGATTGGTCAAAGTTTTCCAGCAGTAGTGATAATAAATTAGTGATTCTGCTTTAATAGGATTAGACCCAATCTGAATGGAAGACAAATCTAAACATAAATTACTTTTTACCAAAACACACCCAGTACCTACATTTTGATGCATTTGGTAGCTACCTAGCCAAACTTGCTAGAGATGAGATGGCGTCAGGGTCTGTCCCAGCAATTACTAACCAGAACCAGTATGTACATTATAAGGGATCTGAAATAACTGAAGTGTTTCTCACTTTTTTAATGCAGCTTTAGAAATCTCAGGTGTGCTCCCCTTGTCAGCTTTCATCATTCCTTCATAAAAACAAACTGCCTCAGTTAGACTCAGAATCCCAGACATTCCTTAACGCCCCTAGTAAGGTAGAGATCCTCTATACCCTCACAAAGGGTTAGATCCAGAACTACGTACGCGAGTGAATTTATGCTAGCCGAAAGCATAAAAGCATCCATTAGTACTTACTGCGCATGCACGCGGGAGATGTTACGTCATGTAACTCAGAGCATAAGGGCCGGTCACGTATCATCATCGTAACTACGTACGAAGAGGCGTGCCAGCCATATGACTCCCGTAATTGTGCTGCGGAGGCGGGGTGAGGCATTTAAAGCGTACAGTATGGGCATGCTTAGGCGCGTAAGTATGTGCATGCAGCCATTATGGCCAACAGGAGTTACGCTTTGAAAAGTTAAGGTAGGGTAGGGTTAAGAAAGCGTAACATGGCTAAACTATGTATGACCGAGAGCAGTGCCTAGTAAATACGCCACGCTAGGAAATGTAATGGAAACATAGCTCTGGATCTGGCCCAAAGCCCCGGAACCTAATGGTATCCCAGGGGAGGTCTATAAAAAATTAAAAAAATTTTTAACGCCAGACTCCTGGGGCCAGATTTACTAAGCTCCGGAAAAGGAAAAGTAGAGATGTTGCTCATAGCATCCATTTAGAGCTCTTACTTTCTTATTACATGCATGAAAATGTCACCTGATTGGTTGCTATGGGCAACATATCCACCTTTCCTTTCAAGCAATTTAGTAAATATGGCTTCTGGCATTAATCTTGATTTAGCAGGAAGGATATGTTCTAGGGCCAGATTTACTAAGCTGCGAGTTTAGAGAAGTGGAGATGTTGCCCAAAGAAACCAATCAGATTCTAGCTGACATTCTCTCATATGTAATAGAAAAGTGAGAGCTAGAATCTGATTGGTTGCTATGGGCAACATCTCCACATTTCCAAACCTGCAGTTTAGCAAATCTGGTCCCTAGAGTCTATGTCAGAGTTATACTAATCGCTAAACCTGGAAAATATTTCCCGAATTATAAACCCATCTAATTACTGAACACTGACATTAAGACCCTTGCTAAAGTTCTTGCAAATTAGACTAAATAATGTCATAGCCCAGATAAGACAGGCTTTATCTGTCTGAACTATATCTACCAATCTTAGGTGTCTGTTATGCGCCTGCAGTTTCGGGAGTGGAAGATGCTGGTGCAGTAGTCATATCTTTGGATGCAGTAAGAGGCCTTTGACCCTGTCAAATAGACTTACTAATGGGAAGTTCTCTGCAGAATCAAAGTGGCTAACACCTTTTCAAAATGGGTTAAAATTTTGTATTATTATTTATTAACAGGTTTTTATATAGCGCTAACGGAGCTACATTCTAAGGTCCCTAACACATACATACACACTACGGTTAACCTACAGCCAATTAACCTACCAGTATGTTTTTTTGACATGTGGGAGAAAAACGGAGCTCTCTGAGTTAACCCACACAGACACAGGGAGAACATACAAACTCCACACAGATAAGGCCTGATCCGGGAATCGAACTTATGACCTTAGCACTGTGAAAGCGCTACTCACTGAGCCACCATGCAGCCCGGCAACACGTGTTTACATAAATTATCACACTAGTTTCCCATTTGCATTGTAAAGGGGAATGCAGCAGGGCTGCCCACTCTCACTCATGCTATTTGCATTGGCAACAGAACTGCTAGCATGTATGATCAGGGGTACTGAGAATTTTCAAGGCCTCCCCACGGGGGGGGGGGCGCCACTGGATAAAATAGCCCTCTATGTGGATAATATGCTATTTTTTTAGCGGATGGAAGGGCATCCCTTTCCAAATTATTAGACAAAGTAGAAAAGTTGGGAAATATGCAGGGCTGCAGATCAACTGGAGAGAATTTCATTTGTTCCCACTAAACAGGGTATTACAGATAACTGTGGACATAACCTATAATTAATATGGACCACAACCTTTACTTGGGCATATGGATCTCTGACAACCCTTCAGATTATATTTAGCTAAATATTCATTCAAAAATGAAATAAACATTTGGCAAAAACTCCCTTACCATGTCAGATACAGTTAACCTGTTAAAGATCATTGTACAACCCAAGTACTTTTTCACTGCAACATGTCCCCATGTACCTCGCTAATTGGATCTTTCAAATGATCCATAGTTATCTTCTCACTTATAATTACCTAATTTCAGGCTGTATTACATGGACGCTCAGCTGACACATGTGATGGATTGGAAACGGGAGTGTTGACCTCACAAAAACTTATTTTTTTTTATTTCCTGGGGTGGATGTGGACAAGCAATTGAACGGTTTCAGGATGAATACACAGCAACGAGAGGGTATTTATCCAACCCCAACCCTTATCCTAATCCTCACCATAACCCTCTTCTTCCATTACCCCCCAAAAAAATCTCCTCCTCAGAGCCTGACCCTTAGACTCCCTTTCTCGCAGCTTGATCTTAAGACTCCCGTCCCTGCAGCCTGACCCTAGGACTCCCCTCCCCGCAGCCTGACCCTAGGACTCCCCTCCCCGCAGCCTGACCCTAACACTTCTCTCCCCGCAGTCTAAACCTAAGTCTCCCCTTCCCACAGCCTAACCCTAAGTCACTCTTTGTACATTCACCTCTGGTTTGGTGTAGCGATTCTGCAGAGAGTATTTCGTCAGGGGCACCTGGGTGCTGCACCAGGTTTCGGAAAGATAAATACATTTTGGCATACTTTCCCATCCAAAAGGAAAACATTCTAGTATTTTCAAAATACAGCCGAAAATTAGGTCTCGGTTGCCTCTATTTTGAAAATATCTCCATCTAGTGAACTGATCGTTGTCTGACCACTTATCTTTCTCAGTCCTTGCCTTGATTACCTCCTGTCGGTTTCCCCTGGTTCTCCCACCTTACTGTGCCCACCTACCCTTTTTACCTAATCTTCCCTGGAGCGTTTGTTTGCGTTACCTCTTCGGAAGCCCTGCCGTATGAGTGAGTGTGTGCAAGCCCTGGTTCATCTTGTCTGGTCCTGTGACTCACCTTTTGTCCGCCGTCCCTGGTTCAGTGTTACTCGTAGTCTGTTTCAGGTCGGTCTCTTCCGGCCTAGTCTGTATCCCGCTTACTCTTCTTCTCCCCCTTTCTCTTACGAGTATTCTCCTCTGGTTTCCTTTCGTTCTTCCACGAGTTTGATTCAACAGAGTACGACCTGTCACTGGGGCGCAGCCAATTCCATCCCCACCATCAGGGGCCCTGGTGAAAACCACCTGGTGGCAAAGTTCCCGTGCCCTGGTAGTCGACCCCGCAACCCTTTCTCTTCTGTCTCTCGGCCACACCGGTTCTTCACCCAGGTAATTCCGGTGTGCCGTAACACTAACTTTACCTCCTCTACCTCACGATTACACCGGTTCTTGACCAAGTTAATTCCGGTGTATCGTAATAAGTCCATAAACTTTTCTCCTCATTTTAAATTAATATTAGAATGTAAAAACAACCTCTATGGCGCTAGCTAGTGTTATACCAATAATTCACAATAGGACATCTGCTATCACTGGGAGAAACCTACTCCCATGCAGAAAAAAACTATACAGAAAATAGATAGTCCTATTACTACTGTAAAACTAATTTTATTATAAAAAAATACAATATTATTATTAAAAGGAGAATAACAGTGTATATGCTGGAAATGACAGCTAACCCCAATCAATGACACCTTAAAAGATGTTGAGCAGATGCTAATAGAAAGTACAGAGATGACACTGTGTAGCAAAAACTCAATAGATGACTTGTTCATATATGAAGTCCCAATACATAGGAATTGTCAGTCTGTAGCCTTATACATGTTAAGTATCCAAAGTGCAGATGAAAATGAAACAGTATCAAAACGTTGATAAATACGATTCACTCTTAGCTTGTTCTACTTGTAACTTTATATCCACACAATATCACAATGTAAAGCAGGGTAGAGCAAGGTGGAATATTGCTTATAATTAGCTTGCAAGTTTTATAAATAGTGACTCAGTCTTTATATGGAAATAAATATTATCAGGCACATGATATTCAAAGATTGAATTAACTTCAGATGTTTCTCCACCTAAAATGAACTCTAACGCATTTCTTCGCCTAGGTCAGCGATTTCATCAGAGAGTAAATCAACAGAGTCCTGATGGATCTTTTTATTCAGCATTTGACCAATTAATTTGGTTTTAATTAGTGCACATCTGTGTTTTTCTATTCAAACGTGCCCAATTATCCCTCAAGACCTCCTCAAACATACACTGCTCAAAAAAATAAAGGGAACACTTAAACAACACAATGTAACTACAAGTCAATCACACTTTCATAATTTCAAACTGTTGTCTATTCCATTTGCACAACAGTATGTGAAATTGATTGTCAATCAGTGTTGCTTCCTAAGTGGACAGTTTGATTACACAGAAGTGTGATTGACTTGTAGTTACATTGTGTTGTTTAAGTGTTCCCTTTATTTTTTTGAGCAGTGTATGTTTGAGGAGGTCTTGAGGGATAATTGGGCACGTTTGAATAGAAAAACACAGATGTGCACTAATTAAAACCAAATTAATTGGTCAAATGCTGAATAAAAAGATCCATCAGGACTCTGTTGATTTACTCTCTGATGAAATCGCTGACCTAGGCGAAGAAATGCGTTAGAGTTCATTTTAGGTGGAGAAACATCTGAAGTTAATTCAATCTTTGAATATCATGTGCCTGATAATATTTATTTCCATATAAAGACTGAGTCACTATTTATAAAACTTGCAAGCTAATTATAAGCAATATTCCACCTTGCTCTACCCTGCTTTACATTGTGATATTGTGTGGATATAAAGTTACAAGTAGAACAAGCTAAGAGTGAATCGTATTTATCAACGTTTTGATACTGTTTCATTTTCATCTGCATAATAGATAATAAATGTAAAAACCATGAAAACAAATAAAATGTATCCATACAAAATGCAGTTAAACTCCCAAAGAGATAAATCAAATTGCATGACATGACATGAGATTGACATGATGATTCTGGTACTATAGCAATTTTAAAGAAATAAAACAAAAATGATCATTCTGATTGCCGACAGCAAGTTACCCCTCCATTGGTCAGATTCTTTTTATTATCCTTTAATGTGTGTTTATTATTCTATTTTATTTATTACACACTTTTATTTTTGTATAAAATACATCTTTTATGTTTTTTTTTTAATATTATCTCACTTTTTATTATTTATTTTCCATATACTGAATATCTTCAGATACAAAAAATAGGATATTATCATAAAAAGGACCAATCTTCACTAAATAATCAAATCTCCACATCTTAACAACCAATCGATAGCCAGTTATTAAATGCCACATGGCCATACTAAACAGACAATCTATATGATTCATAAAGACAATAGAGTATTATCAACAGGCATTCATGTCAATAACCATTATTACCAGGTAAAAATTGCCATTATTTAAGAGAAACAGTTCAATTCAATACAATACAATCATTTAGGTCTACTGGATACATGGTGTTCAACCTAAATATCCAGTAGGCCCCACTTTTACAGAGCTTAGAAAACCTATCTCCCTCCCTATTAGTGCTGGGAATCCATTCAATCCCTTTTATTCTCAAAACATTAACATCTCCATTGTGACATAAATTCACATGCTTTGAGAGAGTGTAGGCAGTTCTTTTTAACAATGTTTTTCCTGTGTTCATAGAATCTTACTGCTAATTGCCTTGTAGTGCGTCCTATGTATTGTACTCCATATACGCAAGAAATTTGTTAAATCAAATAAGATGTTTTACAATTAATAAAATTCTTTATTGGAAAGATTTCTTTCCCATCTGAAGATGTAAATGGTTTACTTTTATTTTTGCAAAAAACACAGGTAGAACATCTATTCTGCCCACAACGGAAAAAACCATTTGGCCTAACTGGAATCCATGAAGGGTCTCTCTCAAAACTTTTGATGTTATTAGAAAGGTGGCTATGTGCTACAAAGTCAATAATATTTTTGGCTTTTCAAAACACTATTTTAGGGGTATCTCCTATGCAAGATTATAACTTATTATCTAGTGCTAATATCGGGTAATTTCTCTTTATTATTTTTTAATTTCCCCAGCATATGAATTAAACTGCGTAATGAATATAGGGTTATCATTATTAAATAATTGTTTGCTTTTTATTTTATTTTTTGACTCAAGATCAGATCTTTCACTATGTGCTGACTAACCTCATGTGTAGATTTTAAACAGTAATCATTATTATTAATAAAAGTGACAAATACAGTGACTGAACAATCACCCCCCTCCCAAATAAAAAGCAAATCATCTATATATCTACCGAAGAGGTTCGCCCCCAAAGGGACCATTCCAGATGAATTTTTCTTCGAAATGTCCCATATACAAGTTGGCATAACTTGGGGCGAACCTGGTGCCCATCGCAGTGCCTATCCGCTGGTGGTAGTGTTGCCCGTTGAAAACAAAATCATTGTGTTCTAAAATGAAACAAATACTATTCACCAAAAAAACTCTAAGTGCAGGTGATATGTTAACCTCCTGTTTCAGAATCTGATCAATGGCATCTATTCCCTTGTCATGAGGGATATTGGAATACAGTGATTCCACATCACAAGAGATGAGATGGTATTCCGATTTCCATCTGATGCCATTGATCATCTTCAAGAAACAGGAAATGTCTCTAACATGTGACTTAAGACGTAAAACATGTGGTTGCAAATAAAAATCAACTAAGTGATATAAATTAGAGGTGAGTGACCCCATCCCTGCTATAATGGGGCGTCCCGGGGGACACTCTGCAGATTTGTGCACTTTCGGGAGGTAGTAAAACTTCAGAATGATTGGATATTTATTCCACAAGAAATCAAATGTGACCCTTGAGATAGCTTCCCTTTCTTTGGCATCAGAGATTAACTTCAAAAAAATCCCTCGATTAGATTTCAGTAGGTTCTTTGGAAGCTTTTCATAGAAATTGCTATTATTCAAATGCCTCATTGCTTCGGCTACATAATCCTCTCTGTTTAGAAACACTACTCCGTTGGTTTTATGATCACACTATTATCCTTCAGTAATGATTCCAAAGATTCTCTTTCCCCCTAATATTCAATTTTTTGTATCTGAAGATATTCAGTATATGGAAAATAAATAATAGAAAGTGAGATAATATTAAAAAAAAAACATAAAAGATGTATTTTATACAAAAATAAAAGTGTGTAATAAATAAAATAGAATAATAAACACACAAAAAAGGATAATGAGAGAATCTGAGGTAACTTGCTGTCGGCAATCAGAATGATCATTTTTGTTTTATTTCTTTAAAATTGCTATAGTACCAGAATCATCATGTCAATCTCATGTCATGTCATGCAATTTGATTTATCTCTTTGGGAGTTTAACTGCATTTTGTATGGATATATTTTTTTGTTTTCATGGTTTTTACGTTTATTATCTATTATATTTATATATATATATTTATTTATTTTTTATTTTGTTTGTTTTTCTGTATTTTTGTATTATTTTTATTTTATTTTATTTCAATTGTGTTTTTTTCTTTAGAAAAGCCAACACACGAATCTAATAAGTTAAAAATGTTTTATACCGTTTTATAATTATAAGTGATACAAATATATTTAAATATGTTTGAGGAGGTCTTGAGGGATGATTGAGCACGTTTGAATAGAAAGACACAGATGTGCACTAATTAATACCCCATTGATTGGTCAAATGCTGAATAAAAGGATCCATCAGGGCTCTGTTGATTTACTCTCTGATGAAATCGCTGACCTAGACGAAGAAACGCGTTAGTGTTAATTTTAGGTGGAGATATACCTTTGTTACCCACAAGAACTGTTGCCCGTACAACCCTATACTAAGCTGACTACTCTGCATGGTTATTGGCACACTACTAAGTCCGTGCGGCACCTATTATCTGTAAGGACCGGAACCTGCCTCCTTCCACATACCTCCACTGGGTGATCCATGATCTTTCACTGAGAAATGTGGGAGGAGTATTAGCGGTACCAGTCCGGAGTGCAGGCGGGACGCCGCCAGCACGTGGAGTCACCGGGACAATTTCTATCTGAGGAAGTGACCAGTATGTATAAATTTACTTGACCGGTGAAGAGGCGATAGCTCTTTGTCTGCAGCAACCACCGTGAGTCATCCCATGTGGGAAACATCTAAAGTTATTTCAATCTCTGAATATCGTTTGCCTGATACTATTTATTTCCATATACAGACTGAGTCACTATTTATAAAACTTGCAAGCCAATTATAAGCAATATTCCACCTTGCTCTACCCTGCTTTACATTGTGATACCGTGTGGATATAAAGTTACAAGTATAACAAGCTAAGAGTGAAACATATTTATCAACGTTTTGATACTGTTTCATTTTCATCTGCACATCTGGATACTTAACATGTATAAGGGTACAGACTGACGATTCCTATGTATTGGGACTTCATATATGAACAAGTCATCTATTGAGTTTTTGCTACACAGTGTCCTCTCTGTGCTTTCTATTAGCATCTGCTCTACATCTTTTAAGGTGTCATTGATTGGGGTTAGCTGTGATTTCCAGCGTATACACTGATATTCTCCTTTTAATAATAATATTGTAGTTTTATAATAAAATTTGTTTTACAGTAGTAATAGCGCTATCTATTTTCTGTATAGTTTTTTTCTGCATGGGAGTGGGTTTCTCCCAGTGATAGAAGCTGTCCTATTGTGAATTATTGGTATAATACTAGCTAGCGCCATAGAGATTGTTTTTATATTCTAATATTAATTTAAAATGAGGAGAAAAGTTCATGGACTTGTTACGATACACCGAAATTACCTTGGTCAAGAACCGGTGTAATCGTGAGGTAGAGGAGGTAAAGTTAGTGTTACGGCACACCGGAATTACCTGGGTGAAGAACCGGTGTGGCCGAGAGACAGAAGAGAAAGGGTTGCGGTGTCGACTACCAGGGCACGGGAACTTTGACACCAGGGGTTTTCACCAGGGCCCCTGATGGTGGGGATGGAATTGGCTGCGCTCCAGTGACAGGTCATGCTCTGTTGAATCCAACTCGCGAAAGAAAGAAAGGAAACCAGAGGAGAATACCCATAAGAGAAAGAGGGAGAAGAAGAGTAAGCAGGATACAGACCAGGCTGGAAGAGACCGACCTGAAACAGACTACGAGTAACACTGAAACAGGGACGGCAGACAACAGGTGAGTCACGGAACCGGACAAGACGAACCAGGGTAACACAAACAAACGCTCAAGGGAAGATTAGGTAAAAAGGGTAGGTGGGCACAGTAAGGTGGGAGAACCAGGGGAAACCGACAGGAAGTAATCAAGGCAAGGACTGAGAAAGGTAAATGGTCAGACAACGATCAGTTCACTAGGCAAAGCACTAGGCACACAAGATAAATTGGCAAAGACAGAGCTGTAACCGGCAGAGAGGAAGTGATCTAGAGTGGTATTTAAATAGATGTGTGGTTCAACCTGGAACTTTCTGGAACTTATTGAGGAGCTGTCCCCCAGTCCTCAGATTTTGGAAAACTGTGTGTCGGGCTGCATTTGTCACGCTGATCATTTTGCTTCCTATAGATCCGAAACACTGTATCTTTGGTCTCTCTCTGGTAAACACCTTTGATAGAGTCACAGCCAAATATTTGTATACTCCCTTCTCATTAGCTCAGGTTGTGGATGGCAATAACCCCCCTTCCTGAGACTTTGCTTTATGAAATATTTGTGTATACCCCATATACCTCCTAGAACGGCACCTGATTCTAGCTCCACTTAATATAGAGATATAGCTGTTGAACAGTGTATGGCCGTCAGTAACATTGCATTATGACACTGGGTGAATAACTTGAACGATAAGCTCTGTAATCCGGTTCAAATACCCTGATTGTAAGTTTGTTTTTAGAGTTTAGCTCACACAGGAGCGTATGGCCTCTTAGAACGCCCCCCCACCCTCATTTACTTACCTCCCCCCGCCCACCAGGAGTAACGTGAGCGTCGGGACGCTGGAGGACGTCCCCTCCAGCGTCCCTACGGCGCTACAATCTGGAGCAGCTACCAAACCCGCCCACAGGACACCATGATTGATGTCTAGGTCACTAGGCAACAACCCTGTGGCCGGAACAGAGACGGAAGAGAGAGTGTGCTTATATGTCGCTCCAAACCGACATGTAACACTCATTACGCTGCTCCCATCTTCCCTCCACCTTCTCCTCACACTGCTCCCATCTTCCCTCCAATTTCTCCTGAAACAACTCCTGTCTTTCCTCCACTACCCCCTCACACTGCTTCTGTCTTCCCTCCACTTTCTCCTCACACAGCTCATGTCTTTCGTCCACTTTCTCCTCAAACTACCTCCGTTTTCCCTCCATTTTCTCCTCATACTGCTCCCATCTTCCTTCCACTATCTCTTCACTATCACAAACCGCAGCAGACGCCGCACTTACCGAACCATGTGTCGGCAGTCCTCTTGGGCCCTCCGGCATTCTGAGATCTCAGACTGTCACTGGAATAGTGAAAGTCTCCGCTACTTACCCTGCTGCCTGCTGCTTCTTGGTCTCGGCGTCCCACGTGCATTCTGGGGCCAGGATCAGCAGCGCCTCCGGTACGTGGGCGCCGCCATCTTGGACTGATCACATGTCTCTGATCCACCAATGCTAGCGTCCCTGCAGTTTCCCTGGCCAATCAGTGGGTAAGGTGGGCTATTTAAACCCTGCGCTCTCTCTCCACTGTGCCAGAACAACTAGTCTTCCCTAGGTGCCTGGTTCTCCTGCTATCCTGGGCTCCTTATCCTGGTCTTGCTGTCCTGGTCCTGCCATCCAGGTCTCGCTGTCCTGGTCCTGCCATCCTGGTCTCACTGTCCTGGTCTCGCCATCCTGGTTCCTTTTATGGATCCAGTTGCCGTGGTCCTCGCAGTCCAGTCCGGTCCAGCAGCCTTGTAGTCCGGTCCGGTCCAGCAGCCTTGCCGTCCGGTCCAGCAGCCTTGCCGTCCTGTCCGGTCCAGCAGCCCTGCCGTCCAGTCCAGTTCAGCAGCCCTGCCGTCCAGTCTGGTCCAGCAGCCCTGCAGCCCAGTCCGGTTTAGCAGACCAGTCCGGTCTAAGCATCCCTGCTTTGCCTATGCACCAGTCCTGTATTAAACCAGCTAGCTTTCTTTTTACACCGGCTCATTTGTCACATTCCTTGGAACCCGGAGCAGATCCCACAGATACCACAACCGTGACAAGAGACACCTATGTGTAACAGCAAACCAGAAATCTTACACAGGTGTTCCAAGTCATATAACCTTTGTTGCCTGTCACTGTCTCAGAGTACCTAAACCTGTATGAAATTTATATCTGTATTACGAAAATGTTTGAAACATAGCATATATTATTTATATTTCGGATATCTATGTATATGTATTTATGTATGTATTTAGTGTGTACTTTAGCCATCATCTCCTTAACTGCCATGTGAATCAGGCCTTTTCATCTCAGGTGTTACACTTTCCCTTTCTACACTCACTATATTTACAGCTGGTAAGCCATCCACATCACCCATAGACAATTAACCAGTAATAACATTGGCCCTGATTTAGAGATTACGGGTCCGTCTGCAGGTTTGCAAATTAATGTCCATTTTTGGTATGAGCTATTCAGAGATGCATGTTTCACGCATCTCTGAATAGCCCGTACAAAAAACGGGTATTAATTGGCAAACCCATAGTCGGAGCTGCAAAGGCTAAATTAAGTTTAGGCCTTTTTTATTTTAATAACTACACCCTCCTGCTACTATATATAAAATAAACAAATAATACTGGCACAAAAGGGCATGCTGATACTTGAAGTGCTACAAGCACCAGCATGCCCAAGGATGCCAGACCATGCTGGCAATTGGCAAACCACAAGCGCCGGCATGCCCTATCTTCCAGCGCCCGTGCCATCTTAATGTTCCCACCAGATAGTAAATAAAAGTTAGGGCCACCAGTTACATGTAAACAAAAAATATATATATATATATTAAATACAGTAAAAATAATAAAAATCATACTTACCTGCTTTGCTGGCATCCAGTCTTGTAAGCTTTTTTACCCTGGGGAGGGGGGAATCTTTGCAAAAAGAAAAAAAAACATTTGAGCACATTGCAAAACATGTCCTACTAGCAGAACATCATGGTACTAATGACAGTTCTACTGTCACTGGGTTATATTTATGCCCTCGGTCTTTTTTTCTGTGCTTGCTCCGTTGTGAACATGTACAATGCTCATTTTGGTTGCTCTACCATCTGAAATAAAGACGTTAGCGCAGTTCTGAATCAGGGCCATTCTCTCTGGGAGACATTTGGATAAGAGGAAACACCCAGTGACTTTTTGAGTACAACTATTGCCCCATTGGCGGCAGTTGCAGCATGCCGGCAGAGCAAAGATTTCTTGCTATCCTCACATTGGGACCTTACTTGAGACATTGTGCAGTGCCATAAACATTTACTATGCACTCTGATACATGCAGATTCCTTGTAATAGGTAGCTAGGAAAATGGGAAAAACAGAAATATACTTTAGAAGATAAGAAGGGAATTTCTAAACTGTAAATTTCTAATATATGCAAACACAATCTGGAACACTGGGTTGGCTTAGGTCAATTTAGCTATGAAGAAAAAAAAAAGACGTTTAACCAGGTGAAGAATGGTAATCTGTCAAACTATTTGGCATATTTCCCCCACTCAATAAAAATTCTACTACTCAAACAAGGAATTATTAAATGTTGAGTAACAAGGCAGACAAGCAAGCCAATATATCTAAATACATTTAAGACTCCTGAATCCACCATTCTCCAAATGATCAAGCCCTTCATTTTATATTGTTAGAGGAGGCTAGTCTCCAAAGGGTAGATGAAATAAGGCATTCGAAAACGGAGTTACTTGTTTTTGTAAAAGTTAATAACTTAATCATACAATTTCCATAAGTAATTGTGGACCCAATGCCTGGTTGGTTGTATGAATTCTCTTTTATGCTAGGTGCGTCAATTGCATAGACTGCATGTGCTACTTACAGTGAACACACAAATCTGTGAATTAGCAGCTCCAAGCTTAAAGCACATAATTTCATTACTTTTCGAATTTTGAGTGGTTATAAGGGCTCTTCTGATTTTGTGTCAATGTAAGTAGCCTTACATGATAACACACAAGGTTTTATGTCTATGATGTATAATGTCATAGGACCGTATTAACACTGAAATGTAGAATCTATGTGCGTATTTTTACGATCAGATAAACTTTGCATGCCCAGAACCCCAATATACGCATGTAAACCATGGCTGACTGATTCACATACACAGACGTCAGACTTAAGACTGATGCACGTATCGGCACGGACTGAGTCCAGCATGCATGGCTAGAGGGGCAAGAATCTTAATGCAAATGAGCAGCACACGGGCTATTAATGTACAGTATGGGCATTACAACAGAGTTACTGATTCACAAGCAGGAGCGCCATGCATAAACTAACATACACACGGGAAAAGTTAAGGTAGCCCTCGACCACTCGAGTTGAAGAACTGTATTGTTTGCTGTGAGGCCATGTGTATTCTATTTAGTTCAGGCCACAATTGCTGCGTATTTACAATCAATAGATGTGTGTTTTTAAATTATAATAAAGGTACCTTTATTTAATCCAATGCTGATTTTACATTTTGTGCAAGACTTTAAGATTGTAAAGGTGCCATTATTCTGTTAGAGTTTGAGAAGGTTTTTATTTAAATTTTTATTTACTTTTAATTTTGTGAACAAACACCATTACACTTACTTTTTTTGTTTTTTTAAATGCTTATTTTTAAAATGTTATGAAAGTCCCTAACTTCATGCAGTATGCGTTTATGTATTGTGAAGTATGTCATGATTATTATTATTTCAAGTTTTATTTTTAATAGTTACTTTTGTTTGCATATGTTAATGAGAGTACGAGCTATTTTTGAAAAAAAACCTACTTTACTTCCAAAGTCTAATTAGTACGTTTAGTTACGTATCTTTGAATCATAAGCAATCTAACCACCATTACACGACCGATTCACAGCTAATAAAGTCTGTACATACCTAATTATATGCAGGAAAGACTTACGTGCTTACACTGCTCAAAAAAATAAAGGGAACACTAAAATAACACATCCTAGATCTGAATGAATGAAATATTCTTATTAAATACTTTGTTCGTTACATAGTTGGACAGTGGGCTCTCTGCGACACACCAACAATTCATTCTGGATTTAATTTTGTTCATTTTATCTCACAATTTTTTTTCTTTTCTCCAACACTTATTATTTACAAATTTTGGGCACAGCTATGGGAACCAGGTTTGCACCAAGTTTCGCGAACCTATACATGGGAGCATTTGAGGATGCCCATGTGTGGTGGACGAGATGGGCGCAAACCTGGTTCTCTACAGGCGTTACATTGACAACCTGTTTTTCATTTGGGACGGTCCGGTGGAATCCATTATCCAGTTTGTAAACAGTCTCAATTCCAATCCATTTAATTTAACTTTTACACATACCAGTCACCCCACAGAGATGGATTTTCTCGATGTTGCCCTTAGGATCAAGGATGGAAAAATCTTGACATCTACATACATGAAACCTGTAGATGTCAATAATTTTATCAGCTTTTCCTCCAACCATAAAAGGAATTGGATAGAGAACATACCTAGGGGGCAATATAGGCGATTAAGGTGAAATTGCTCAACCCTAGATGCTTTTCTTCCTAAGGCCGAATCCTTGTCCCAGGCATTTAGGGAGAGGGACTATCCCACCCCTCTACTTGAACAAGCTCTGACTGAAACCATTTCCTAACAAAGGAAAGATCTTCTTGAATATAAACCAAAGAATTATAAATATAAAGATATTACTCAATATACGAAAAACCAGTTTGAAGATAAAAATCTAACCTTCGTTACTAAGTATAACAATACGGCCGATAAAATCACTAGAATAATGAAGAATTACCATATCCTGGGTTTTGACCCTATCTTGAAGACCAGTATACCTTAGGCACCCAAAGCGGTATTCAGAAGGGCGGACAACCTCAAGAACCCATTGGCTCCTAGCTTTTTTAAAGCAAAACGAGACCATTTAAAATCACATCCGAATACCCTTCTAGGAAATCCACAAACAGGGTGCTTCAGGTGTGGCCGGAGTCGCTGTTTGACTTGCGCACATATTGCCCACAGATCAAAATCTTTCCATTCACACACAACAAAAAAGAAGACCTTCTAGATTAAGGGTTTTTTGAGCTGTACTAGTACATATGTGGTCTATATGCTCACCTGCCCGTGCGGCCTTCAATATGTGGGCCGCACAACTAGGATGCTCAAGAACAGGTTTCTTGAGCATCGCAGGAATATTCTAAATAAGAACCTAAAACACCATGTCTCCAACTATTTTTTCAAACACCATGGAGGTTCGGTAGTTGGACTTAAGGTCCTCGGTTTGGGAATCATCTCCGCCACCAAACGTGGTGGGGACAGATTTAAGCTCCTGTGCAAACGTGAGCCCTTCTGGATATACACTCTTAACACCTTGTATCCAGGAGGCCTCAATGAGGTAATCGACCTTGATTTTGGTGACTGAATGGATATTTTATTCATGATCTATTATCTTCAGGCTCCATATTTACTTTCCTTCTTTTTTGTGTATATGCCGGAACAATCATGCGCCGGAATGTATACAATCATACATCTATGTGGATGATCAACTTGTACATTATATTATATACTGTTATCCAAATAACCTTAGTGGGTCCAACTTTTTATTTGTTATTATTGGTGTGGATCATCTAATAAGAGCAAAAACTAAATGAGAAAAAACTATTTGGAACCTATTGTGGTTATGATTATCCTCTGAATCTTGTTAATATACATACCTTATGGTCTATTTAGTTTATTTTATTCTTTGTTGTTCTTTATTTATTTCCTAAATCTCTATATTTCCATGTATGAATTAAATTTTTGTCTGTAGATAGGAAAAATTGAATGACAAGTTGTTTAATTAAGATTTAAACCATCTAAAATCTATATATTCCTTATTCAAAGCAATTATTGCATGTTGAAAAAAGGACATACTTATCCATTTATCTTATTCCAATTTATGCGTCTGTCTCTTTAAGAGCAGCACTGCAACGGAGCAGATTCCCTTCTAATAATCCAGATCAACTATTTTTTCCATTTTATTATGTATGTTTTTGTTATATGTTTTTTGTTTTGTACTTGTTTTTGTTTTAGAATGTTTAGAACACACAGCTTAATAACAGTCTATATTTTATATTTATACACTCGTAAACACTATTTTAATGTTATTGTTGCAAACACCTGGGATCAGGACCGATTGAATGGATGCCTATATAAAGGTGCTTCCTATACTCCTCCCATACCCTTCTGATGAAACGGCTCATTAAAGCCTTGAAACGCGTCAAGAAACATCCTCTTTTGTAGAGCTGTTACAACCTGCGGACATAATCCATTGCTACTGGCACATTTACCTGCTATTTCAACAACGACACCATATCCACACCTATGCAGCATTGACTTACCTGTATTCAAAAGATCGCTATATCTCTGGGATTGCGTGCCTTCGCCCAAATTGTAGCTCGTTCGGGTGACCCTCTGGTGATCTACGCGGACTGCTTACAGAGCCTTGAATGCTGTCTCCTTTTTCGACACTGACAGGTGATCTGCAGACTCTTAACCTTCAGTGGTAAGACTGACCGGCCAGTCGTTTCAATTTACTATTGGTGTCTTTTATACTAATTAAAATCAACATTGGAACATTTCCATAAAGAGCCAGTCATGTTGGAATTGTGCACAATCAATTGATCGCAATATTTCTTACCAAAGATACTTTGTTTACAGCTCCTGGATTTCATGTTGCTTTATTCCCTGAAGCTACATTGCTTATTTTATATTATCTTAATCCAAAGAGGATTGCAAAATTTTTACTGAATCTATCCAATGATTTATGTATTAATAAATTGTTATTTTATTTAAGCTATGTGTTCAATTTTATGTAGCGCTGCACTGAACCTTTTATTCTATTTAGACTTTTTGGGGTAATTAGGCAGAGAACCCCCTCTGTGCATTAGCGCTTGTACTACAGGGTACCTGAGTGGTGATATTTCTTCTGACACATAGTTGAATGTTCTGACAACAAAATCACAGAAAAATTATCAATGGAAATCAAATTTATTAACCCATGGAGGTCTGGATTTGGAGTCACTCTCAAAATTTAAGTAGAAAAATACACTACAAGCTGATCCAACTTTGATGTAATGTCCTTAAAACAAGTCAAACCAAGGCTCAGTAGTGTGTGTGTGGCCTCCACGTGCCTGTATGACCTCCCTACAACTCCTGGGCATGCTCCTGATGAGGTGGCGGATGGTCTCCTGAGGGATCTCCTCCCAGACCTGGACTAAAGCATCCGCCAACTCCTGGACAGTCTGTGGTGCAACGTGGCGTTGGTGGATGGAGCGAGACATGATGTCCCAGATGTGCTCAATTGGATTCAGGTCTGGGGAACGGGCGGGCCAGTCCATAGCATCAATGCCTTCGTCTTGCA
>WWET01000248.1:774282-803497 GCA_011038615.1 Limnodynastes dumerilii | reverse complement strand
TGCACTTGTAGGCACATAGAAACGGGGGAGGGGACAGGATAGGTAGGCGCGGATACATGTGTATCCTCACCTATTAATCTCACACTTAAGTGCGAATCCGGTCCACCACCCAGATGTTGTTGTGTGTGCAGGTGCATTGTCATCAGGGTTACATTTAGGGTCCTAGGCACCAAATATAAGAAGATATCATTTAATAGCATATAATTATGCTATATATGCCACCATAATTGCTCTTAATGTCTAATGGGGCATTATTATTTGAGGAGGATATAGTTATACAAATCACAAAACATCTAGAAGTAGATAAAGCTACTAACCGTAAAAGGAAAATGTGTTGCTCATAGCAACTAAAGAGATATAGCTATATTAATATGTCACACCTACCGGCAGACAAGTGTATGCATTTTAGACTTTAGATTAGATTTAGATTTGCATTATATCTTTCTAACTCTTTCATCATTACATGAATCATTTCAAAATGTTTCATCACCTAACAAGTAACATGCATGGGACACGCCCCAATCATGTCTAATGTGTCTTCCGAAGATAGTGCCAAGAATCACCAAACCTGTCTTCCAGAATCTCAGTTCACCATTTGATCTGGCAAACTGATTACTTTCCAGATCCAAAGATCCATTTGCTCATATGACAAAATAGCTGAAAACATAGCTCATACATGAAAAATATATGTATGTTCATTTACTTCCTCTTCCAGTAATTCAAGTTATTTCAGTCTGTCCATTTGTTAAAAATTGTTGCAATGAGGTTTTTTTTGTGTGTGTGAATGAATTTACTGCATGTTCCATAGTTAAGTGTGATTAATGTTGATTAGGGTCTCAGTACGATAGTGTCATAATAAAGAGATGCGGCACAAAGTGTCCTTGAGGTCATATCATCACTCTAAAGTGCAGAGATCCACTCTTTGTTAGATAACCTAGTCATTTCCTGATCTAGGTCACGTTGTAATACAGTAATAAAGGCCACCATGTCACTTCAGGTCCCTGTGTAATGCATTGATTTTTGTCAATGTGAGAGATGTAACCAGGCAATTTCATAATCCAGCGTTTAAGGACACTGTAAACCTGAGCTCCAAGTCATTCCAGGACATATAGGCAGGTCACAGTCTAATGAAATAATTCTCCAGATTGTCCTACACATACCTGTGCTATTTGTATTATGCTCTGATCTCATTATCAAATTTACTGTGAAATCAGTCATGTTTTGATTCTATTTTAAAACATTTCACATTTTTCATGCAATCCGATCCCCCAATTAAAAGATATAGAGGGATCAGCATGCCCTGGGCCATACTGTCCAGATATCAATGTGTTTCCATTTTAACCACTCCGACTCGCGTTGTTGGACATCCAATAGCCAGAACTTACCTTTAGATTTATGATAGAGCGTGCAGAAATTTGCATATGGAAGCCTGGAATTGCAAAATCCACCCAGACTTTTTGTCAGAGGTGTCATTCATTGATTGGAACCAGAGACAAAACTAGGGTAAGTTTTATATGGCAAGTGTCCAGGGCACTGGTGACACCCAGGTTCAAGGGAGCAAATTTTTATTATTTTTTAAAAGATTATATAAGGGGTGTCCACCAGTGCCCCAGTGTTCATTTGCCCTGGATTCCATCAATCCTAGTTACACCAGTGATTGGAACCCAATCATAAATCTGGTTTCAGCCCATAGAGATCTGAAAAAATATAATATTCAGTTCTCTGACTCTAGATGACTAGAGAACTACATCTGGAGATCTAATATATATATGGAAATAATTAATAATAATAGTCCTCAATTTAGATTTTTTTTAACACATAACAATTCAAATGTAGGGAATATGTGGGGTAAAGAAAAAAATTGCACTGAGTGCTGAGTCCAATCAAAGTAGGCTTTATGCACGTGTATTCTACTATTATAGAAATCAATTTACATGCAATGAGGGAGACAGCTGCCACCTGCTGGTGAGTATAAAGATATACAGCTTAGACATAGAATAGATATGATTCAGGACTTTGGTACAAATCCTATGAGCTAATCGTATTGCTTGCTGATAATGGGTTCCTGCTGCATCCATACATTCATGCGAGTGCTCAGAAAACCACTCCTAGTGCTTGCACAGACTTTTGACAGTATGACCCTGCCTTAAGTTTTGTGATCCTTTTGCAATGAAAAGGGAAACAGATCGGAAGTCTGAAGCCCTACATATCCTCATCTATACTGTACAATTAAATACTAGAAGAAAGAAAGAGACCTAGTAATGGACACCAATAATGAAACACAATGCACAAATGAAATGGATTGTACTTGCGCCAGTTGTATAATAGTATCTCTTTAATAGATTAAACCATAATACCATAAAACATATATACTCATAATAACATTTCCAGTCCTGTACTACATAGGAATACTCCATGACATAATGAGAATGTCCCACAAAATGATATCTGTACATGAAAAGGCAAATTTTAGAAGGATAAGCTCATACAATGCTCCAGGAAAGATTGCATTAAGGGTATAGACACACTGGTATCCCACACTCTCAGTACCTCCAATGCAGGGCCTGGTTAACCTCCAAATGTTCAGGGAGTGCTACCCATTGGATAGAGGACCAATACAAGTCCCAGTATCATCTGAAACATGGACTCTCTGTAAAGCTCACAGTGCATTAAATAGTAAATGATACAGTTTTAACTCACATTGCTTATGGTGGAGCACACCTGTTTTTATGTGTGTGTAGATAGATAGATAGATAGATAGATAGATAGATAGATAGATAGATAGATAGATAGATAGATAGATAGATAGAGTACTGAGCAAAATGTTTAGGCAAGTGTGGAAAAAATACTGCATAGTAAAAATGCTTTCAAAAATAGAAGTGTTAATAGTTTAATTTCTATCAATGAGCAAAATGCAAAATGAATGAACAGAAGAAAAAGCTAAATAAAATCAATATTTGTCTTTGCCTTCAAAACAGCATTAATTCTTCTAGGTACACTTGCACATAGTTTGGAAGGGAGATTGTTCCAAACATCTTGGAGAACTAACCACAGATCTTCTGTGGATGTAGCCTTGCTCAAATGCTTCTGCCTCAATGAAGTTGAGATCAGGGCACTGTGGGGGTCATGTCATCACTTCCAGGACTCCGTGTTTTTCTTTACACTGCAGATAGTTTAGTAGTTAAGCAGTACTGTAATCGTGGTTGATAAGTACAACAGACAATCCTTCTAACAACAAACATTCATAAGGTGGTCACCTCTGGAGGGAGTGGTCAATACTTTCTGTGAAAGTCTAGAAGATAGGAGAATTACCATCAGAAATAGCCAGTCAAGGGTACCTACTGGTTAACTTACCAACATCAATATAACTATAGCACAGTCTCTATTCTAGACGTGAGATGGATTAAATGGGACCTATGGTCTTAGAGGTTCCTTATATCCTTCTCTAGTGTTTTTCGGCTTATAAACATCAAGCACCATACTGATAAGGATAAACATACTGATAATTATGGTACATAGATGAGAGCACATGGGCCCTGGTTCAGAATTAGGTTCGTAAGGGGACTTACTGAAGTCATTTGTGTAAGTTCCCTTGACATGTAACGTCGACATGTGCAGAATGTTATGTGTAATATTGATCACTTTGTGATATATAATCTTTCCCAAAGGATTCACCATTTTATTAGTATTAACGCTTATTTATATAGTGCCACAAATTGTCTGCAGCACTTTACAGAGAACATTAAACATTCACATCAATCCCTGCCCCAATTAAGCTACATACTAAGGTCTCTAATACACACACACTAGGGTTAATTTATTCAGTAGCCAATTAACCTACCAGTGTGGGTGGAAACCGGAGCACCTGGAGGAAACCCACACAAACACGTTAAGACAATACAAACTCCACACCGATAAGGGTGTAGGAGCAGCCTTTGAATCTCAAGGCTATTCAATATTTCCTGGTATTCACAAATTATTTCCGAAGATTAATTAAAGGTTTTTCTATTCTGGCATCTCCAAAAGCAAAACTCACAAAGAAAGGGGCAGACCCATACAGCTGGTCAGACCAAGCAATCAAAGCGTTTACAATGCTTAATGAAACTATTTTCTGCTCCTGTTCCTAACCCAGACCTTTCAATCATTGTTGAAATGAATGCTTCAGATGTACAGTAGGAGTTGGAGCAATCTACTCACTAGCTGACCCAGGTGATCAAGAATTACATCCAAGTGCCTCTCTGTCCCACAAATTCTTGTTTATAATAACACTTGGCCATTAAGTGTAATGACTGCAGGAGTTACTACATATCAAAAGTTTGGAAGCTATTCAGTATAGCCTCCTAGTACTGTCTAGTTGGGTACACTAAATTCTGTGTGATAATTCTTTATACTTCTCAAACAATCATAACAGACAAAGTATCGTGGTAAGTATAAAAACATCAGATTTATTGTTTTACAAGGATAAAAACAGTAATAATCAGAAAAAAGGTCATATTTCAAATAGTAATGCCATATATAACAAGTCCCTCCTAATCAGCGATGCGGAGTAGTATTGTATGGATAACAAGTACCTCCCTTCTATTATCTTGGGTGACTTCAACATCCCCGTTGATAACCCCTCCCACTACAGCACCTCTAAACTGCTATCTATTTCCTCATCTTTTGGCCTGACTCAATGGACCACCTCCTCTACAAACATACAGGGCCACTCCCTTCACACACCGCTGCACTCTAACTGATTTCTTCATCTCTCCTTTTCCTCTCTCTGACCACTACCTCCTCTCCTTCTCCCTCTCCTCTCCTGCCTCCCGTCCTCCCAAACCCAAATGCATTCTCACCAGACAGAACATCAGCACCCTCGACATCCCCGCCTTTTCCTCCTCCCTTGACCACCTCCTCTCCCCCTGTTACGAGCCGCCGCACTCACACGGCGGCTCGCACTGTGTGATCCCGGCACTCTCCTAGAATCGGGATCCACGTATCATTGAAGGCAGCGGGACGCATCATGGTTGCTAGGCAGCCAGGACGCCTTCTCATTCTTGGCGCCTGCTGCGGCGCTTATCATTTGCAGCAGCGGTTCACATGTCCTGGCTGCTAGGCAGCCAGGACGCTTCCTCTTCCTCACGCTGTGTCAGCAATCAGCTGCACTCACTCTGCGGCTGATTCCCCCGCTGGGAACAGCCGCCTATGATGACAGGGGGCTAGTCCAATTCTTCAGCCCTGATTGGCCAGTTCCCCTGTAAATAGCCAGTACTGTCTTCCTTCAGTGCTGGTTATAGCGTCCTCTGCGTGCCCCAGTCTTACTGCCTTGTGCTTCTGCTCTCCGTTCTTTGATCTTGTCCTTTTGCTCTTTGCTTCTTAGCCTTTTTGCTCTTTGCCCCTTAGCCATTGCTCTTTGTTCCTTGGTATTTTGCTCTGCCTTATTGCTTTCTTGAGTGCCCCTCCAGTCCTGCCTTGTTCTCTGCCGTTAACCTCTTGTTTGCCATTTCCCTCTCTTTGGGCCGTATTCAGACTTCCGGCCGCATTGCATATACGTATGCGCAGTAATTTCGTTACGCTATCTACGTTACCTTTTTCAACGTAGATTGCGTATACGCGGTTGCAAAAAGTAACGTAGATAGGCCTGAATACGGCCCTTTCTATCTCCCTGGTGTAGTTACCTAGTGTTATATCATAGCTTTTTTCTGTTTGCCTGTATTTGTTACCCCTTCGGTGTACCGCTGTTTGGCTGCGTGAGTGGGTGTCCCGGTGAGTCTTGTTAGTCCGGCCAGTCTTAGTCTTTTCCCTTGGTCCGTTGTCTTGTTTATGTGTTCCGTGTAGTTCTTCACTAGCCAGTCCCTTCTGACTAGTCCGTTCCCGCTTTCTGCTCAATCTGTACTTTTGTCCCCCTTTACGTATTTCCTCTCTTCTACGAGTTTGGTTCCAGGGATCGCGACCTGTTGTTAGGGCGCAGCCCATTCCAACCCCACCATCAGGGGCAATGGTAAACACCACCTGACTGATAACAAATATTCCGCACCCAGGTAACCGTTATTTCACCTTTATTTCTTACACCCCTGTTACCTCTCTCACCTGCCCCAACCAAGCCGCCTCCCTCTACAATACCACCCTCCCTCTACAATACCAATACCTGCCCTTAACTCTGCCTGCCCCTCTTCCTCCGTCTCCCTTCGCCACTCTAACCCCCAGCCATGGCACTCTCAGATCAAGCGCTTCCTAAAACAATGCTCCCGCACCACCGAGCGCCTCTGGTGCAAATCTCGCTCCCTTGCTGACTTCCTCCACTTTAAATTCATCCTTTCCTCTTACTGATCTGCCCTTGCCCAAGCCAAGCAAATTTTCTTCAAATCTCTCTTCATCTCCCAAGCATCCAACCCCCGTCGCCTCTTCGCCACCTTTAACACTCTCCTCTCCCCTCCCACGTCTTCCATCCCGCCCTCTATCTCTGCTTTCAACTTTACCTCCTAATTCTCATCCAAAATTATCTCTATCAGAAATGACATCTTCTCCACTCTGCTTCCCCCATCTCTCCCCAATTCTCCACCACCCCTTCTATGCAATCATCATGAGTTTTCTTCTTTCCATTCTGACAAGTGATGAAATTCACTCCCTATTAATATCTTCACCACACTCAACCTGCCCTGTGGACCCTATTCCCTCACACCTTCTCAAACACCTCTCTCCCACTACCTGCTCCCATCTAGCCCACCTTTTCAATCTTTCCCTCTCATCTGGTATCTTTCCTTCCTCTTTTAAGCATGCTCTTGTCTCTCCCATTCTCAAAAAACCTAATCTGGACCCTACATCCCCCTCCAGCTACCAACGTCTCATCGGCTACCTTACTGACAACTCTCTCCTGAATCCCCTCCAATCCGGTTTCCGGCCCCTCCATTCCACTGAGACTGCCCTTACCAAAGTGATCAATGATCTGATCTGCCAAATCCAAGGGCCGCTACTCCATCCTCATCCTTCTTGATCTGTCAGCTGCTTTTGACACCGTTGACCATCCTCTTCTGCTTCAAACCCTCCGCTCTTTTGGTCTCGCTGACACTGCTCTCTGCTGGTTCTCCTCCTATTTCTCTGACTGCACCTTCTCTGTTTCCACCCCTAGCTCATCTTCCCATCCCTCTCCGCTCCCTGTTGGTGTCCCCCAGGGCTCTATCCTTGGCCTGCTCCTTTTCTCCCTCTACACCTCCTCATTGGGTAACCTCATCAGCACCTTTGCTTTCAACTACCACCTCTATGCTGATGACACTCAAATTTACCTCTCCTACCCTGACCTCAACCCATCTATTCTGTCTAAGATTTCCAAGTGCCATGCATCCCTATCAACATGGATAGCCAAACGCTTCCTCAAGCTGAATATGGACAAAACGAAAATTATGGTTTTTCCACCCCCTAGTATTTCCTCCCCGCCCTCCATCACGATAACCATTTGTCATACCTGTCTCCTCATCCCCCCAAGTTCACTGCCTAGGTGTCATCCTTGACTCCTCACTTTCCTTTATACCACACATCCATGCTCTCTCATTCTTGTCGTTTCAACCTACACAACATTGCACGCATCCGTCCCTTCCTCAACAATAAAGCTACTAAAACTCTTATCCACTCTTTAGTAATACCATGCCTTGAATACTGTAACCTCCTCCTCATAGGTCTCCCGCTCACCCTTCTTGCCCCCCTTTCAATCTATACTCAATGCTGCTTCCAGGCTCATCTTCCTCCCACGCCACTCTACCTCGGGCTCTCCTTTATGTCAAACCCTCCACTGGCTTCCAGTCTGCTTCAGACCTCTCTTTAAACTCCTTACCCTCACCTTTACGGCCATCTCCTCATCCACTGCTCCCTACCTCTCTTCCCTCATCGACATGCACACCCCTTCAACCCTCTCCGTTCTGCTAACCAGCGCTGTCTGACCTCTTTACTGAGCACCACATCTCACGCCCATATACAGGACTTCTCCCGTGCTGCACCTCTGCACTGGAATGACCTTCCTTTTTCAGTCAGACTCTCCCCCAAATTGCAGGTCTTCAAGCGTTCACTCAAAACGCACCTGTTCAGGCTAGCCTACCCCTCCTCCACTTAACATCCACACTGCATCATTCATCTATCCCTTCTCTTCCTTCCCACTCTCCTCCACTCACTCCAGCAGTCCACTTCCTTCCCTCTCCTTATGTCATCTGTAAGTTCTTCCCTCCCACATAGTGTGTTAGCTCACGTGAGCAGGGCTCTCCATCCTAGTGTTGTTTCTTCCTCCACCACTCCCCCCCTCACTTTGTACCCTCTTGTCCCCCTGTTATCCTTTTACCCAATCCCCACCTGGTGGCTCCCTCTTAACCTCTTACTGCGCTCTATCCTCTGCTACCTGATCTTCCAATCTTGACACCTCGCATTTTGCATTGCATTCTGTACTTGCTTCACTTTATTGTATTTCTGTGATATTTTTATAGCCATATTGTATTTAATATATACTATCCTGTCCATCCCTACCCTGTATGTCTGTACTGTATTAGACAGTACTAGGAGGCTATACTGAATAGCTTCTAAACTTTTGCTTTTTTTGTTATTTGTTACTGCCGGATAGCACCCCATATTATTGGGTATCCTCACGTGCATGAGCACTGGTGCAACTTATACCCTATTTAGTTACTACATATCATTATGTTGTATATTTACCACAAAAAATCTAGAATACTGTTATGGGCAGTCTGCCCGTTACCTCACAGCGAGTCCCGGCTCTTCCGGCTGCCGGGACTCCAGCACTATGAAGTGGCATGGCGTCCTGGTCGCCTGTCAACCAGGACGCGTCTTCTGTTTACTTGAGCCCGGTCTCTTCCGCCCATCGGGACTCACTAACTGTGTATGCCGCTAGGCGTCCTGATTGCTCTGCAACCAGGCACGCTTCCTCTCTCACGCCGGGTGCAAAGTTAGTTCATTGGTCTCATCTACTGCTGGGACAACAGCCAATAGGGTTAGGGAGGCTGTTCCAAGAGCTGCCTGTGATTGGACAGCCTCCCTGTAAATTGACCAGCAGGGGCATGTACTGCAGTCCTGTGACCTGTGACCTGCTACCTTGCTCGCTCCTAGTGCTTTTGCCTAGTTTTGCTGATTCCTGAGTGCCCCATCTTGTTCCTGCCTTGATCCTTGCCAGGATCCTCTGTGTTCCTGCCCTTCTCTTGCCTCTTCCCCTGGTGTTCGCTCCTTTGCCCTTTGACCCTTCCTTCTCCTGAGTGTCTCTATAAAAAATAAAAGTGCTGCGCTACAATAGAGTGAAATTATAGAGTAAAATGATTCTGAATGAATGATCATTATCTATCACCATATATGTATTCCATGTTTACTTAATATTAGAAACTTTACGGATACTTGATGAATATCATTATTAGCTATTATCTTTTTACTTATTTATTTTCATCTTCATATTTATTTTCTTTCTTATTTATATTTTTTCCCATTTTGATAATTATAATTCTTTCATTCCTCATAGTGGGTCTGATCCAGACCTACGCTCAACTGCATAGCGTATTAACGCCAAACGTACCACCGATGCAAGGCAATAGGCACTCCCCTTGCTCGTACCTAATTTATCTTCCATACGCTCGGCAAACCCTACCCTAACTTTTGTGTTCGCACCTGCAGCCGTCCGTACGTTCATTGCATATTAACGACACTTAGCACGCCCATACTGCACGATTTAAATGCCTCACCCCACCCTCGGTGTGTGGTTACGGATTTTGTATGGTAGGAACGCCCCCATGAGCGGTAATACGAAGTGGTTACGAATAAGGCACATACGTGCAGATTTTCAGAGTGTAAAATGAGCTTAACATCTGCCCCGCGCATGCGTAGTAAGTACAAATGGCAGTTTTTACACTTACGATCAGCATAAAACCGTATCCGAGCGTAGGTCTGGATCAGGCCCATTATCACTATGTTTCATTTATCTTATTTTATTATTGTTATTTTTTTTATTTATTATCATTATTATTATTATTATTTATATCCAAACAACAAAATACACAAATGTTTTACTCAACAGCAGTGAAAATTCATATGTCTCCCTGGCTGTAATATTGGTGAACATCTACGTTGACTACTTTCTGCCTCTGTCATTATTGCATATTTGCTTTGCTACATCATGCAGCATTATCACTTATTTTTAATTTTATTTTACTTTACTTAGTACTTATTCTATCCAGTATTCATTTTTAATTGAAGACAGCTTCATGAAAAAATATAGAAATATTATTCCTCTTAATGTATTTATTATGTCTCTTGAATATATTGCCTACATGTTTTTGCCTTTCTCTTACACATGCTTCCATATACTAATATAAATATAACTTTATTGAATATTGTATGTATTACATTCTTGTGGATTACCATTTTTAAATTTAGATTTTCTTTTTCATTTGATACATTATTGTGTCTATTTTTGTCTTTACAACTCATGCACCATTAGTTCTCAGTTAGACCCTAATTAGTATGCATTTGTGTCTCTCACAAGATCCAATATAAAGCCTCTTTGTGGATTTACTCAAACACCTCTGATGAAGTGGTATTTACTACCAGGAAACGCGTCAGTTCCCCGTTCTTTTGCATACGGACCAAGAAATTGCTAAAAGCAACAACCTCTGTTATCCACTCCTCTCTGAACTCCGGCAGCAGAAGCGATATAATTTCTCTCAGTGCCTCTACCGTTACTATTTATTGGACTTCTCCCCCTTGGATGCTGGACTGAGTCTCTCACTCCATCGTAAAAGACCTCCTCTCTTTGGAGTAATGGAGAATCTCTAGAGACTGCCCACAGCTGATCATCACATCTGGAGCTAGCCGGCGCAGACGCGCGCCTGCTAGCCGGTAAGCACTGTGTTCATCTTCTACCATTTTCTACAAATAACTATTTATCGTTGTGCACACTTTCACTTATACTGCCCTGGAGATCTAAAGGAGCATACATTCTGTCTGAGAGGCCTCTCATATCGGACCACAGACATTCTCTACAACTTTACTACCGTTGCATATGTACTGTGACTGCTAATACATTTGTGCCTGTGTGTCCTTAAAGATAACCTTTGAGGCAGGTTAAAACAGGAAATATTCTGTGAACATTCCCCCACTATTTAGATATGTGTTCATGCTATATTTTTGGTTCTCTATTTGTGTTTTTATATATTATTTTTATTATCTAAATTAAATTATTGTGTAGCAATCTATTGTTTTACATTTGTTCTTATGGTGCATATATAATTTGACTCTATTCTAGCGCAGCACTTTTATTTTTTATTTAGTTTACTTAGGTGTGGCTCCCTCTAAGTGCAGCAGCTCTGGTAGTGTTTATTTTCATTTTAATTTGAATTTATATATATTTGTATTGCACTTTTGATTGGCGCCTCATGAGGATTCTCTTTTGTTTGTGTTGGTGTGTTAGTCTCTGTCAGTCTATCTTGCCAACTTCCTCCATAATTCTTGGCACACAGGATTTATCCTCCTAACTTCACTGCTGTCATATGGACAGACTATATTGTCTGAATTCCATGCTGATAAATTTTAGGGATATCCTGTTCTTCCCATGACATGCAATTTACTGTCATAGCATGTTTGATGGCTGTCTTTGTCAGGTGAAGTAATGAAAGTATCTTCTTCTGTAGAACTTGCACTCAAAATAAGGATCCTAGGAGTACAACCTGGCCAACCACTGCTCTTTCCTGTACATAAGAGACCACTGACATACCGCTTTATGGATTTCATTGTAGTTGGCACCACCTGCTGGATGGAACTGCAACTGAATTAAAACATTAGGGATTACTGAACGGCACTAACTCAAAAAAAATCAAAATAATAATAATAATAATAATATGGCTGGTTGCTCACAAGATTAAATATTGTTTGCCGTCTCCTGGGGCAAGCAAATAATAGTCCAGTATCTCAATGTAAATAAATATATTGTGTTTTATTTACACAGGCAAAACAAAACATAAAATTAATCCTTGCCTGTCTGGATTATACATATACATTTACATATACATATATTACATTATAGTAACTTATGTCCTACACACAACATAACATAAAGTAAAGCCTACCAAACTTTGTTGTTCAGAAGTCTTTTTTTCAGTATCCCAAATAGTGAGAGACACTGGAAGCTTAATATTACAGCCTTTTTAACATCTCTCACAGGTGCTGTAGCAATCAGCCTGCCAGGAGCGGATCTAGAATTTGGTTTTAGGGGGTCAGCTTAATGACCAGGTTGAACCACACCCCTTTTTATTGACCCCTCTCATTTTGTTATTGACCCCTTCCCCTTATTCTTTTTACCCCCACCCACTGTCTTTTCTTCTTTTTCCCCCCCCCCCCCAACCACCTTCTTCCCTTACTTACTACAGCTCTCTCTTCTCTACGTTCCCATCTCCTGTTATATCTATAACCCCCTCTCCCCATTGCTCCCTCAAAACACCCCGCTGCCGCTCCCCTAGAGAAGTGCTGTCCGTTACACTGCTTCAGGGAGAAATGAAAGCGTAGCGTGCGCTCCATATTTTGTCTGGCACAAGGTAGTGGTGTTGTTTAGAATAATTGGTGTAGGCAAGGGCAGATTTTGAGAGGGGGCTAGCATCTTCCCTATATGTGCCTGCATTACTAAAAGCAGGGATTTCAGACATGCAACCTTGCACAATCCATGGAATGAGGGTAACTGTCATGCCCAAAGATATCCAGCTGGCCCACAGAATACGAGGAGAGAGTGCATAAATACTCTGCTCTGCTTTGTCCACACCACAAAGCCTCTTTTCAGAGCCAGTCGTAGGGCCTGATCCAGACCTACGGCCGCCTTATGGGTGTCTGTACAGCTGTCCATTGTAGCAGGGAGTGCACTTATGTGTCCAGATTCCTATCCTAACTATTACGATCAGCTCTGCGGCCTTAACCCGTTCCCTAATCTGCATGCTATCTCCGCCATCAAGCCCCCCCTTTTCGTAACAGCTGGCGGCCGTAATTATAGTTACAGCCGCCGGCCCTTACGCCGCCGTATGAAGGTTGTGCGCATGCACAACCTTCAAAACAGGGAAATTACGTCCCTGTGCGGCCATAGCTCTGGATACGGACCGTAGTCTCATCCCTGCCCCGTGGTGTTAAGCTGATGTGGGGACTGTATCACTTTGAAAGCCACGTGCTTAAAAAATGAAATCTGCGAATTTACAGATTTACAGCAATTTAGGCACTATTAAACGTCACAAGTGATCTTAGGGGTACAATCAAGAGGAACTAAATAGAGCAATAGCTTTGAGGGACTGTGGTAGACTACTGCTTATTCCCCCAAATAACAGGCACCAGGTGGCAGAATTTCTGAGTGCCCCTCATACAGAAGTTACAATCACATGGCGATCTGGCATCAGAACTCCACTACTGCTGAAGTAGACACTCAGGATCCAGCCCAGACTGATTGTATGGAAGACATTTTTGTTTGCCCTGCAGCAACATTTTGAAAATTGACAGATTATATATAGTTTAAAGAACATTGTACTGACATATGCATCAGATCAAGGGTTGGATTCACACCACCGGATGTATTGCATATATGTCCAGACTTTACCGATATTTCATACTGCGCATGCGTAGTATCTTTTTTTACGTAATCTACGTCTTTTTTCGTTACGTAGATTGCATATATGCTGTCTTTAAGACCCCATATACGCGTATATGCAATCTGTCCGGTGGTGTGAATCTGGTCCCAAGAGTTTATATATTAAATTTGCTGATATACAAAAATGTGTACAGCGCCAAATGTTAGGTATGGTAGTGATAAACCTTAAAACGTGAGACAATAATATAAATATATAGCCGCACTCTCTGATTAGATCAAAAACATGTATAAACAGTTGGGATGTGTATTGATCAAACTATACACATATAATCACACTTTCTAAAAGTATCAATATGGGTAGCAACAAAATCGATGTATATATTGCACACTATTTATTTAACAAATTAAAATATGTAAACGCAAGCTATTTAAATTGTGGAATATATATAAAAGATAATCACAAAATTAAATTGATCATAGGCAATTATAAATGCAAATGACATTCACAGATAACCCCTACCTAACCACTAAAAGGTTCAAATTGCAATAGGAACAAACTCTAATGAAGTTGTTATATAAACTTTTCCATGGTAGAAATGGCACTTGAAACTGAGCAAATATTGAGATGCCTCCTGCCGCAAGGATCAGCTCGGCCTAGCAATATGAAAACTGATTCCAATGTTAGATACTGTGCACCAAAGATTTGAGCTCAATTGAAAGTCTTTTTAAATCCTTTCTAAAGTGCATATTGATAGCTGTTTAATGAATATGGCTGATATATCAGCTAGGGTTCCACTCGTTCTTTATAAACCGTGTTTCTTGAATGTATTTTGCAATCTGCTGCTCACAAGTGCAACCTAATCCCATGCACTGGGTCAAAGACCAGGAACTTGTGGCAGCGTGAGCCGTATATAGTTAGTAAAAAGATGCGGAACAGTGTGGAATTCATGATAACAAATCCAAGTACCTGTAGAGTTGTTGGACTCAATAGAAGTGAATTGCAGTGTATACTCACTGTTATGTAGATTGTCTGCAGGCTGAGCTTCCGAAGCCGGCACCACTGTAATCAATGAGTGAGCCGCGCGTTCCCGCGTAAGTCAGATAGACGGTCTGTCTGAGTGAGATGGTAATGTGACAGCCAACAGGATAATAGAATGGAGATTCTGTGAAAGAACACTTGTTCCCAAAGGAGCCTTTTGTTGTTACCCATATTGATACTTTTAGAAAGTGTGATTATATGCGTATAGTTTGATCAATACACATCCCAACTGTTTATACATGTTTTTGATCTAATCAGAGAGCACGGCTATATATTTATATTAAATTTGCTGAGCCAAGTTTTGGGAACTGCATTTATTTACAGAAGTACAGATAGAAGTCAAATGATATATTGCAGAGTTACTAAGAAAGAAAAATGAAATATATGATTAAAAGAATCTTACGTGAAATCTTTAGTGAACAAATATTTCCAAAACCTGACGTAATAAAAAAAATGAAAATAAATCAAAACATGTAATCTGCTCCATAAATCAATATTTTCCCAACCTTTAATGTATGGCAAACAGGGGGAAACAGCAGCTTGTCCCGTGCAGCCCACAGGTTTCCTGATGCCCCTATATGTATTGGAATGTACAGTTCCAAGGGTCCTCATCCGCATCCCATCAGACAGCTGCTCTCCTTACCTGCCGCTTAGGTACTCGGCTCCTGCCCGCAGAGACTTGTTGATTGCACCGCCTACAGGTGCCATCCTCATTGGCTGAAGATGCTGCTGGCTCTGCTAGTCCCTCTCAAAACTACCCTGTACCGGACAATGGAGTGCGCTATGCTTTAATTTCTCCCTGAAGCAGTGTACCCGCCCCTTAAATCCGCCACTGCCATATTCACAAATCCAGGTGAGTTAGGTGCGGACAGATCCGCACCTAACTCACCTGTCCTACCCCAATCCCACCCCCCGTTTTTAGGTACCTTATGGCACTTACGAGTGCCATAGGGCTACCTTAACGATCCATGCAATGTCCGCATGGACATTGTCTCCCCCGCCCTCCCTGGCAAATCTCAATCCCTCCCTGGCTAAATCCCTCCCCCCTCCTACTTCTACCAAATCCCTCCCCGAGGCGGCATTACCCCACATCTTTCTACTTAAAATACTCTGTGCTGTTTTTACAGACCGCAGAGACGCAATCTACGTACTGAACTGGTACGTAGATTGCGTTAAGGACCTACTAGGCATGCGTAGAGAGTAGAGAGAAACCCATCTGAGAAGCCTGTGAGAGCATGGTCCACTCTGGTGGATGAAGCCTTTTATGGATCCAAAAGATTTTGAAATTCTATTAGCTCTTCAACGCACTTTAAATCTTATACAAAGGGGTAATGAAATGATAACTAATCTGTTAGGTTCCAGGTAATTACAACATTAAGCAAGCATTTTGGACTATTCAAATATAAGTACTTTTGTTTTAGTTCTAATTTAAGCAAGCTTTCTCTTTTTTAAACAATCAACCAGATCCAGACTAATGCAAAATGGTAGTTTTCTGCTCTCAGAAAGTGGAAAACAACGCATACACCACACCTTCATTATGGATCTGGATCTTACGGATCTGGGTTTCCTTTATGAAAGTGTTTCTGAAAGCAGGGCATAATGGGCTGGATGTATATGATGTGTAGAGGGGGAGATATCTAACCTTTTGCATCGCCCTCATTTTATGTGCGTATACTGCGAAAATTCAAGGCAGGGGGACAGGATAGTAAGCTAGGTATACTCAGGGTTTCCGACTCTTCCAGAATTTGGGCAGTTCTCTTGGTAAAGTCGGCAAATCTCCCACAACTTCCGACCCCCTGTCAATCTCTACTGTAATCCCTAGAGTTACTAGAGATGGTCAGGACTTGATGTCACCAAGCCCTGCCCCCCCTGGAACACTAGCGATTACAGTAGTGATTGACAGGGGTGGGGCTTAATAACAAAATTTGCATAAATCACACCATTAAGCCCCTCCTCCACGCCATAATCTATTTCTTCCCCTCGGAGATCTCCCAGGGGGAAGATATTAAAATTAGGCAACCCTGGGTATGCTCTATTACAAGAATTTTCACCCATCTATAAAGTTGAGAAATTTTACAGGAGCCACAACTACACCTCCCAGACAGTAAGAAAAAAAACTAGTAAGAGTGACAAGAAAACAAAAGGCTGTGCTTCTGTTCAAATATATGAAATGTGTGCAAGTCAATATATAAATGGAAGAGGTGCAGCCAAGGACCAAAAGTGACCACTGTGTAACTACAAGTAACAAAAGACAGGTTCAGTGCCCCAAACAAACCTTATTTAACACTGTGTCAGTACATACATAAAAAGGAGGTTTAGTTCACAATATAGCTATATTAGGTTAAGGTCGCCTGCCCAGTGTCAAGGCACCTCCTGTAGGGGAGTCCCTATCCGTTTTCTATATATTTCACAACTCTATGCGGTTTCACAACTCTGTGTATGTTCTCGAGTATAGACTTATGATCCTGCGTAATAATAAAGTTCCCATACACATTTCCATATGTACACAATGCATAATAATAAATAAAGTGTGTTTGACGTTATTAAATATATGTTGTATTCACAGGAAGCTCTATTCAGCTATAATTCATATCTCAGTGTAAAGCTGGCCATACACTAGAGCGATTATCGGCCCGATCTCCCAAATATCAGTGATTTGACGAATTATCACTGTAGTGTGTAGGATAACATATCAATATCATGTTTAGACTGTTTATGTTACAATAACGTTATTCTTAGATAAGCGATCGCAATAGGAGATCACTAGATATTGATAGATTTCTAATGTGAAATGTGCATGCTAGCTAATTGACCCTGGAGGAGAGGACAGGTCAACCTGTTTATTATGCTAATTGCAACCAATTGGATAAGGAACAATAGAAGTTAAATGAGCCAGTGAACCACCGTATACTTGGGATGTCTTGAGAAACTGACCAATCCTGATCACTGATGATATTCTACTGTTTGTTTTTCCATGACATCATTCTTCTTTTGGACCAGATTTTTTATGATTTTGAAATGTTTAAAAGCTCATGCTTTGGTCCTGAAGGTCAGAGTGCTCGGAAAAGAGGTACGTGCCAGCGCTGGTAATGCAGGTTTGTTTTGTGTGATCAGTGCTTTTGGATTAACCCTGTCCCTGGAGAATAAATCTTTTGTGCATAGGACCTCATTTGCTATCAGATCAGACATTCATTTTTTACTGGTAGCAGTAAGAATGAATCTTACAGGGTTGTGAAACTATGAATGATGTGTGCAGGGCCGCCAAGAGGAATTCTGGGCCCGGGTACAGCAACTTTCCAGCCCCCCCCTCTCGCAACCCCCTTCCCCCCCAAAGGTAAATTGATATTTTTTTCAAGAGTTCTTGTGTTTGTAAATGCTATTAACACCTAATTTATTACAGGATTTAACATGAAGGAATATTAAGGTGCAGGCCGTATTGTGACCCTATAATGTTAGATGGATACAGACTATTTCCACTTGTACTAACTTGTTTCATACTAACCCTTGTTTTCTTGCTTTGCAGAAATCAATAACTGTCAACAGTGTAGAGATCCCTGTGCATATCATTGGGGATGCTGCCTACCCATTACGAAGATGGCTTATGAATTGCTACACTCAGCACCATCAACTCTCTCTGGAACAAGTTCGTTTTTCGCACACACTGAGCTTCGCTAGGATGGTGGTAGAGAATGCGTTTGGGCGTTTAAAAGGATGATTACGGCGTTTAATGAAACACAGTGACATTGATACACACCTGGTGCCTCACGTGGTCGCTTCCTGCTGTATTCTCCATAATATCTGCGAGATACAGAAGGACAAGTTCTTACCGAAGTGGAACCTTATGGACTCTGATGTATCGGAGCCATCTGACCATGAAACAAGTGAGGTTGAACATTCTAGTGTCGAACACATTAGGTCAACCATTTGCTCAAACCTTTTTTCCCTTGTTTAATTTTAGTTTAATAAAAAGTGTTTTTATTCAAGACACTTTGATATCAAACCATAGCTAATGTGTAATCTTAGCTAAAGTAGTTTTTGGTTCAAAAAAATACATAAATACACAATATAAAAATAGTAGCCTGCCTTTTTTGTTTTTAAAGACACACAATATAAAAGTGCAAAACATACAACCATAGTAACAGGTTTAACATTTAAATTTACAATATTTAAACAAAACACATAATGCGTTTACAATTGGCAATAAGAGGACACTTTTATATTATCCTGGGGTGGTATACTGGGTGGCTGCTGCGGTTGATGGCCAGTATTTGGTGCACCAGAAAAGTGACGTCGCGGTATGGGTTGTGGGGTTGACGCCTTTGTGGGTTGAGCACCGGAAAATGGGGTTTCATGTGTAGGAAATATATTGCCGCTATGTGCAGCATAGTTCCCTTCCTGATAGTTCCAGGATGGCGGAGGTGGAGGCAAGGGTTAGTGTTTCGACTTTATTGCCTGTATCATCTCCCGCATCATGCACATGTTTGCCTCCTGGGTTTCCCGCATCATTTGTATGTTGGCTTCCATGTTTTCACGGCTTAGGGCTGTCATCCTTTCTAGGAAAGTGTGTTCATGCCGTTCATGTCAAAGTCTCCATGCGCTTATCATCCGTGCACTGCATGTTCTGGTCCATCTCTGCTAGTTGTTCGAACATGACGGTCGTCATGGCTTTGGTCACCACCTCCACACGATTCATCCTTTTCCGCTTCTTTGGAACATTGAACACTGTGGGTACAAATTATAACATTAGTATACTGCAATAATATGTGTGTGTATATTATGATCTGGTGCAATATTAAAAAGCAGTGTTGTAATGCATTATACTTGAGGCCTCAATCCTCTTGCATTTGTTGCACACTGCGACATCTGGTTTAGTTATGATAATGTTCCCCTGTTATGTTTTGTCTTTTTACATCTGTTTTAGTTTTTAAGTTGTTTGTATTGTAAGGTTTTGAAAAAGTTTTCTAGTTTTTTAATAGTTTAGAGTTTTCTTTTTTTTTTCTATTTCTGATTCATATCAATCTGGGACTTAAACTATGGACTTTTTATATTTAAATTGATGATCAATCATGGACAATATGCAATTTTTTGGGAAATATAAATCAGATGCAAACAATTATGGACATTACGACAGTTATGAAGGACATTAAAACCGGCAAAAAAAACCCCACAAACAGTTATCTGTCAAGTAAAAGGACTTGCCATTCCCAGGTAATTCTGTGGATGCTCCTGGTTCCTCCTGGCTTGACAATGGATTGACGGAACTGCGTTTGGGTGGCTGAGTGGCACATGCTGACTGGCACTCCGTAGAGGAACTCTGCGTCAAAGAACCGTCCTCTATTGAGCTGTCTTCATTTGCGCAAGATGAATCTAGAGGAGTCTCCTCAAACAAAATTGGAGAAATTGGTCTAGACTCCACGATGCTGCGTTGTGAGGACTTCTCCTTTGCTGCCGTAATTGAGGATGACAACGCCACAGGATTACAAGTAGCAGAATTACCAAAGACAGCATTGCAGAGCTCATACAAAGGCCAATTTATGCAACCTAAGCCACTTTTTTTTTGTGCATCATGGACTTTTGAAAACTGTTTGTGCAAGGCCTTCAATTTATTAACAACCTGCTGTTGCATTTTGCTGATCCCACTTTTCTCCAAAAGCTTTGCAATATTGGAATAAATGTGTGCATCCTTCACCGTTCCAGAAATTAGTTTTTTTTATCTCTTCCTCCCTGCGTATCTGTAACAGCTCCCGCACTTCGTCATCACTCCAATGCGCCATTCTAGCAATGACCATGCCGGGCAACTTTGGATGACATCACAATTCCTGCGCCAAGCAAATGTGTCCAATCAGGTGTAAGTATGAAAGACAAGGGTTGAAAACAACCCGTGGCGCTTTCACATTACCACCCTTCCCGGGTTGTAACCCTTCTTTTTTCCCTTGTTTCGTTCCTTTGTTCTGTCACTATGTAATGAATGGTGTGGATATGATTCAATTAATTTTCTGTTTCGACAAAGGTCTACCGGAAGTGGCAGTTTCACATTACCACCAAAAACCCGGGTTTTTGCAAAAACCCGGGTTTTTGGTGGTGATGTGAAAGGGGTATCATCCAATTTGGTTTCCGGCCCCTTCATTCCACTGAGATTTCCCACTCCTAGCTCACCCCCCCTCTCCACTCCCTGTTGGTGTCCCCCAGGGTTCTGTCCTAGGCCCACTCTTCTCGCTCTATACCTCCCTCTACGAATCTCCATATGGGAAGCTGGAAGAGAAAGTACATTTTGGTAGACAACCCCTTTTCTAAGCATTTGCATTTTTACAAAAAGATATATACTGTAGGAATGGACTGAGAGAGACATCGGATAGGTTTTTATAAGACTGGTATCAAATGAATATAACCTGAAGTTAACCCACAATATATCTAACCATATAGAATTTTTTTTACTTGGTTTTATACAGTGAGAACAATAGACTTTTATCAAAAAACATTATTAAAACAGTAGAAATAAATAGTTATTTGCATTATTCCAGTGGGCACTTAAGTAAGTGGCTGAATTACATCCCTTTCTCCCAATTCTGAATAGTAAAACTTCCATATGCAAGGAACAACTAGATATGTATGTAGGCAGATTCAGAACAAGGGAATACCCTGAATCATTATTCCTCATTAAATGAGGAAGCCAGGAAGAAAACAGAGACTATAAACAGACAATCCCTCCTAACATATTAAACAAAGATTCCCCAGGAAAGGTAAAATGAAGGTCGAATTAGACCTGGGTAGGTTTATAATTTTGGCGGGAACCAATAAGTAGGTAGGTGTTTATGATAGGGTTAGAGGTGACCAATGGGAGGTGTTGGCTCTCTGATAGGTTGACTGCCTTGATGATAGTGGGGTGATAAAAGGGAGTGTTTGAGGGGATGTGAGGCAGATTTTTTTCCCTCTGGACAAGTGGTGATGTCCCCTTATTGATCATTGCAGCACTTCTGGGTTTTGTATTAGATATTTTTTATTTATTCTTTATTTATTTATTCTTTATTTATTTAATTAGTCTTTATTTAATTATTCTAGTTCTTTTAATTTTAGGCAATTAAGTTAATTGCCTATGGGTTAGCTCTTTAACTTTAATTTTAGTGGGATTTTTAATACCTTAATACCTACATTTGTTATATATTTGTGGGTGCAGCCTTTTCCCCCTTTTAGTGCAGCGTTGAAAAGGGGGGGTGTTTTTTGGAATCCTACTATATCCGGCCGGAAGGCAGAGCAATCATTGGGGGTCCCTGCAGCAGTGAGAGGTGATGGAGCGGCTGTGGAGCGGCTGTACCTGTGCGCGGGAGAGGACGTATGATGAGGTCTGATGCAGCGTTCAGTTTGGCAGGTCTCAGTCGCGGTGTCATATTGATGGGTCCGGCGGAGCCTCTCTGTATGGGCTGGAGCGGGAGTGCAACAGCGTGAAGCGTCTCCTGTGGTGCCAGTGTTCGGAGAAGAGGATGTCAGGAGTTGGCGCCTGAGGCCGGAGTTATTAACAGAGCCTGCAGTTTCTGTGTCTGATTTTTTTACCTGATGTGGCTACAGACACAATGTCTGAGTCTACAGTTCGCAGCAAGAGATAAGGAAACCAAAAGCGCGGGAGTATTTCTTCCAAGAACCCTGAGAGGGTTGAGCATGTCATCAGTCCATCGCATGCAGGCCATCAGGACAGCTTGGGGACGAATCTCGGTGATGATGGCGAGAGGGTGACTGGTGAGTGTCCTTTGGACATTGATTCATTGTCTGAAATTGCATCTACTGAATTGTCTTTATCTAGCGGTAGTTCTGAAAAGTTGCCCCCGAAAGCTTCTGAAAATGCTTGAGAAACAATTAATTAAAAAAGATTGCAGGAAAATAAGTCATTGGATTCTTTAGAGCATTTATCGGGGAGCATATGGTGTATTGTGCGTACACGGGTTTATTTAGGGGAGTCTATGTCAATTTGTTGACATGTTTACAATTACTGAGAAAGTCAGGAAGGATTTAGTGGCCCTTATAAAGTGTGAGGTTAGTGAGGATCAGGCTAGATCTCATGCTAAGTTGTTGTCGGGTATGCTCTTATTTTGTGTGATTTATTTGGAGACAAGGCCTACTGAGTATATGGGCATCTTGGGATATACACATCAAATTCATAAGATTTATGTTAAATATAGGAATTCTATGTGGCAGCTTTATGATGAGCAGTTTAGAAGGAAACAGAATGGTCAGGCCAGTTTTAAATTGTCGTTTAGGGATGTTGAGTTATGGCTGGAACTTAATCATCCAATGTGTGAGGGTAACTTGTCCTTTCAGTCAAGGAAGTGGAGTGGAAGCTATAGGAACAGCAATTCACAGCAAGGTAGAGAAAAATGTTATGGTGTCTATTACTCCACCCTTTACACATGTATGTCTCAAGTGCGGAGGTAGTCACACAGTTAGGGGTTGTGGAAAACCATTTGTTAAAAAAGGAAGTGAAAAGCCTGCAGTTAACGCAGGTACAAACAATAGCCAGGTCCCCTGTTAATTTATCTAAGCTTCAGAAATGGTTGCAGCGTTACCCTGATAAAATGGCAGCTAGATTTTTAGAGTTTTTCAAAGGGGTTCATTATTCCTGTGGTTGGGTCAGTTTCTTTGGTAGCGCACAGTAATTTGAAGTCTGCAGGACAATTTCCTAATGAGGTTAATAGGAAGTTGTTGAAGGAGTTGGAATTAGGTAGGATTTGCGGGCCATTTTGTGAGCCTCCTTTGCCTGATCTAGTTATATCCCCAATAGACATAGTTCCAAAGAAGGAGCCTGGAAAATTCAGGCTGATTCAACATTTATCTTTTCCATACTTTTAGGCTTCTTCCTCTGCATTCTAGCAGTTTTAGGCTTATGTGATTCAAATGGGAGGGGGTGTTTTATGTTGATAAGTGCCTACATTGGTGTATTACAGCGGGTGCAAATTGTACAGGAGTTGGGCACTATCTTGATGATCTTTTTTTAGTAGGTTTAGGGGGTTCTTTAATTTGTGCGGGGTTGCTTTTTTCAGTTCGGGCTTTGTTTGTCTTTGGGAGTACCTATAGCTGTGAAATTACCTATCATATTTGGGCATTGCAATAGATACCGTGGCAGGAGAATGTAGGCTTCCGGCGGATAAGGTGAAAGCTTTGAATGTAAAAATATGTTATGCTGTGACCAGGAGCAAAATTACTTTGAGGGAGTTACAGTCTTTAATAGGGTCATTGAACTTTGCATGTAGGGTGATACCGGTAGGAAACATTTTTTGTAGAAAGTTGCAGAGGTTGTCAGCAGGGATTAAAAGACCTCATTATAGGGCACGCTTGTCTTGGGAAGTTCGTAGAGATTTAGAAGTTTGGAAAAGTTTTATATCTGGTTTTAATGGTGTTAGAATTTGGCCTTCTCCTCTCATGTCTTCTGCCGAGCTTCAGCTTCAGACTGATGCTGCTGGGGCTTTTGGTTTTAGTGCTTATTTTGAAGGGCATTGGTGCGTGGGGGAATGGCCAGAGGATTGGCGGAGTAAGGGGTTTTGTTCTAACCTGGTTTTGCTTGAGTTGTTTCCTATTATGGTGGCATTAGAGGTTTGGTGTTATAGTTTTTACAACAAAGATATAGTTTTTCTTTGTGATAATCTTGGTGTAGTGCAAGCAATTAATAATCAAAGTGCTTCCTCCCCACCAGTAATTTGTTTGTTAGAAAATTTGGTTTTATGTTGTTTGGAGTTTAATATTGTGTCACGTGCCAGGGGTAGAAAATTGTATCGCTGATGCTTTTTACAGATTTAATTGGGATAAGTTTAGAGAGTTAGGCCCATATTCAGACCTCCGTCTTCTGTGCCCGTCAATCCATAACTAACCGATTGAAGTTACTCGGCATGCGTAGTAATTATTGCACGCTATTTACGTAGCGCTTCACTACGTAGATTGCGTACACGTGCTCTTTAAGACCACGTGTACGCAATCTACGTAGCAAAACGCTATGTAAATAGCGTACAATAATTACTACGTATGCTCAGTAACTTCAATCGGTTAGTTATGGACGGACGGGCACAGAAGACGGAGGTCTGAATACGGGCCTTAGCTTCATTTGCTGATCGGAATAACACACCTTATTAGGCGTTATCATTTGGCTTGGGATTGGTGGTGGTACGTAAGAAAGGATGGTTGTCTGTGGAAAAGTCAGGAATGTGCCCTTCTAGAGTTTTTATGGGAAGAATACTTGTCAGGTAAGACGAAAGCTTCAGTGGCTATTACCCTGGCAGGTATATCTTTCTTTTCACAATTAAAGGGTTTTGAGGATGTGACTAAACATTTTATCATTACTAAAGCTTTGAGAAGTTGGGCTAAAAGGAGGCCTAACGTTCCAGATAATCGTCGTCCTATCACTTTGAGTATTTTAAATAGTTTAATTAGTGCATTGGAGGAAGTTGCTTTTAGCTGTTATGAGAGTTTGTTATTTGCAACCTGTTTTTCTTTTGCATTCGCAGGAGCATTCAGAATAAGCCAGTTGGTTGCGAAGAGTAAAACGGATAGAAATGCAGGGCTTTTGGCTGCTGATGTAAAAATTGGTGATCGAGTGTTGTGGTGTAAGCTGAGGAGGAGTAAAACTGATCAATTAGGGCGTGGAAGATGGTTGGCTTTGAATGAATTGGGTAATCGGGTCATTTGTCCTGTGTTTTTGGGTAAGAAATTTGCTTTGGAAAGGCCTCAGCATTCTGTTTAGTGGTTTGTTCATTTGAATGGTCAGCTGCTTACAAGGTTTAAATTTTAGTTGGTATTTAAGAGGTGTTTGGAGTTTATAGGGTTGGATAAAAAAGATTTTGGGACACATTCTTTTCAGGTAAGGGCCTGCTACAGCGTCAGCGGAAGCTGGATGGTCGGATAGTGCTATTCAGCACATGGGCGGTTGGCGCTCAGGATGTTTTAAACGGTATATATGTCCTCAGGCTAATTTTTTCATGGTCTAGAGGAGTATTTTATAAAATTATAAAAGATTTATAGAAATAAAACTATTTATGAAAATGTTTTTATAAATATTGAATCCTGGATTACTATTGTCAAGATGGTAAAATTGTTAAATTTTGGAACATTGTTAACTAAGCTTAAGTGTATATATATGTCAGTAAAAAGATGTAAATAAATAAATAACTAAAAAATAAAAGAAGAGAGGCGGAGGATTTTTGAAGGTGGAGCTATAATCTTGGTTGTAGCTTGGTTCTTTAATAGGGCGTCATGTTCTACAATAGTTTAAGGTAAGGAGATTTTGAAGTTTGAGTGAAGGGACATTCCTATTTTTATTAGGCTTCTCGCATTCGCTAGCAGGAAATAGTCGTGAGGAGGATGGCAGAATGGTCATTCGATGGATTGGCTGCAGTGGTATGAGATGGGAGGCTTTATGCGATAATTTAGCTAGAGAAGCGGTTTGGCACGGTGTTCCTGATGCTTTGGTAATACACACTGGGGGAAATGTACACACTGGGGGAAAAGTTACTTCTGTAGGTCTTATAAAATTGATAGTTTCTGATTTGGAATTTTTAATGGTTAATTGGCCAGGCTTAGATAAGATAGAGGAGGCACTTTTATGTTTAATCTAAGGTATGATTGTTTCTTGCTGTTTTTCTTTGGGGGTAACGTACACGTGTCCATGAGACATGGATACATGTTTGGCAGAAAAGGCAGATGCGTAGAGAATTTGGTGGCTTTGTGTATTGAGGTTGTATGTTAAAAGCTGTTTGGATTTGGAAGTTACTACCCAATTTTTTGGGGGGAGGGGTGAGCACGCAATTGGCGGCGAGAAATCTTCAAGACGCAATTGACGGTCTGATTCCTGATATTTACAGCGCGCAATTGCCGCACTCAGAGGTTACGCCCTGGCGGGCGGGCGAGCTCTTGAGTTTTGAACACTGGTTTTTACATTTAAGTTTATAACATATTTGTATAAGTAGCAAGAAATGACCACTACCCAAACATGGCCGCTGCAGGCTATTCAAATGCAGGAAGAGTCTTAACAGAGACCTCCTCTGTACACATATAGCAAATGGATAGGGACTCACCTACAGGAGGTGCCTTGACGCTGGGCAGGTGAGCTTAACCCAATATAGCTATATCGTGAACGAAACCTCCTTTTTATTTATGTGCTGACACATAGTGTTATTTAATGTATGTTTGGAGCGCCGGACCTCTTTTGTTCCTTATATTTGTATAAGTGTTGGCTCAGTATGTTATGGCGCATTGCCTTTATTCGACTCCTTTTTTTTGTTGACATTAATATGTATCACAACTTTAAATAAAGCTGCCATTGATTGCATAACTATGGTGTGTGTCTATTTATTTCAAATAAAATGTCAAGGCATCAACCCCTAGGTGGTTAATACGGTGAGGTTTATTACTACAATTGTGCGGAGAATCGAATGAGAAAATCCTTAGAAAAGCATTGTAATGTTCTAAAATCTGACATTATCTTGAATGAAGTTCTCCCAGATAAGCCCAAAATAGTCTATAGAAAGGTTAGAAACCCTAAATGCATTCTGGCACCTAGCAATTTAAATGGGATATCAAACTCAAGCCCTAGAATCCCCTGGGGTAAGGGATGTGTAGGATCACATAAATGCACCCACAGCAATATATGTCAAAATATGAATAAGAATAGCAAAACTTTTTGGAACTGGAATGATACTAAGTAGTTTAAAATCAGGATTTTCATAAACTGTTCCACAACCTCAGTAATATACCTATTGAGTGTCCCTGTAAAATAAAATATGTAGGTGAAAACTAAGCGTAATGTTAGACTCAGGATTCAGGAACATGTGAGAAACATTAAAAACAAGGTCTTGAACACTCTAAAAAAAAACACAATAGTGATCCAACAGGGCTTACATATAAGTTTCTAGAATATGTCACTCTGGGGGAACGGAGCGGAGATCTCCCTTCGAGATCTCCTTACATAATTATACCACCTGTTGATCTTTTAAACGGTCAATAATGAACACACCTGTTCTCCAGCAAGGAGATCTGGAAAACATGTATTGTTGGGGAGCCTTGAGGACAGGTTTGGAAACCACTGGTCTAAGTGGTCAATACCATGACACTCTATCATGTGTTGAACATTTTTAGGCCTGTGTCTATGTCAATGTATTTTTTATGTATTTTTAATAATCTAGTGGAGCTATCTAATATTTGTGTATACTGATGAAAGGGCTCCTTTCAATTCCTAGAGAGAGACCAGGGGTCCCGGATATAATTCCTATGCAGGGACTATGCTTATTTCCCCGGGTTAGGTTTGGATAGGCTTGTGCCTTACATACCTTAGAATTCCTGGTTTACCGGTGGTACCTTAAGACATCGGATTTTTATATCTACCACCTTGCCCTTGAGTCTTAACTTGTATCTTATGCTCTAATTTGCTGTTGAATTAATTCTGCTGAGTTTATTTATTTTTTGTATTTTTTATTATTCTTTTGATATATTTTTTGTTATGTATTTTGTGGATTATTTTTTGCACTATCTCTTATATTTATACCTTAGACACACAGATTTTAATGTGGTCCCTTTTAAGGGGATCCTCATTGACAACGTCGCTAGATTTTCTCCATATAGAAAGTGCCCCAGAGTTACTACACCATATCTCCCTGTAAATAACAGTAACTTCATGGCATATCATGGCCCAGATGTACTAAGCTGCGGGAAAGGAAAAGTGGAGATGTTGCCAATAGCATTCTAGCTGACATTCTTTAGTAGGTAATAGGAAAGTGAGAGCTAGAATCTGATTGGTTGCTATAGCCAACATCTACACGTTTCCAGACCCGCAGCTTAGTAAATCTGGCCCCATCAGCGTGTTTTCTGTGGCAATGATCCTAGGAACACACGCACCATCTGGCTTAGGCGCACCGAACGCTAGATGTCATTGCTAGATGTAAGGGAATCTATCACTTGTATTATTTAAACATTTTCATACTGCCACTTCTAAATTTGTACTTTGACCACTGGATGGAGGGGCAAAGTCCTAAAAGTTGGACTGTCCCACTATAAAAAAAGATGAATGGGAGATTTGCTCTATAGTGGGGCTTGGCAAATCCTGGGTGAGAGGTCACCATGGCGATCAGAAATTTTATTCTGGAGGAACAGATTGACATGGGAGATGGAGGTCACCCAGTGGTCCTTTTCCTTCATTCACCTGCAGAATCTGCTGAGAGAAAAGCTCCTAGCAGCACAATGCTGATTCCAGCATCATGCTACTGGGAACTATTATCCCAGAAGTCTCAACAAGCAAAGAGGAACCACAGGGGCAGTGGATAAAGTGCAATAGCTGATCCTCCAACAGCAGCCTTTCACAGCTAACCACCACCCGCCAAAGGAGCACTGTTCCGGTGTAAGCGTAAACGTTGGAGATTTAAGCATCGGAAAGTCCTTTTTTAATTTATAAAACATCTAACAAATAATTTATTGTATTTTAAAACACTCCCTACACTATACTGAAAATGTATAGTGAACAATATTGAGCATTGTGAAACATTTTGTTAAGGTATTTTGTTCAAATATAGATGATCATTTATGTCTTTCATTCATTAATAATAACACAAAAATGTTTGTATATATAATAT
>WWET01000248.1:757959-771710 GCA_011038615.1 Limnodynastes dumerilii | reverse complement strand
TACATGAGACAAAAGTACGTCTAAAATACGCAATGTAGGCGGGGGTTTTCATTTAAAGTGTACAGTATGGTCGTGCTTAGCTGCGTAAGTTCGTGTTGCCCATCCGTACGTGTGCGCACGATAGCGATTATGTGGCCAAAAGTTAAGGTAGAGTTTAAAAAGCGGAAATTGGTCTTACATTCAAGGCGTGTGCCTAGGGGAGTGTATAGAAGGTACGCACACGTAAATACGCTACGCTAGTAAGCGGATTGCAAGCGGAGTTCTGGATCTACCCCAATGTGTGTTGATTTGGTAAAAAATGTAAATTGTAGAATTCATTGGTACAAGTACCATATAAATCTATAAAGTGCTGTATTATATACTGGTTGTATTTAAATAAAGGTTTACAATAATGTAGGTACAAGATATGTACCACCACATGAAACACACTGATCTGCTCAAGCCAGCCCTGATTGGACAGAAAACCAATTGTAGAAGCCCCACCCTGTTGATACCTTGTCATAGCTTAATGAAATGAGGAGCTATTGACAAGTATGTACATATGACTGCTGTCCTCTCAAAATGGGGAACAACAACTTATAGACTTTTTATTATATCAATAAATGTAATGAAATTATATTTAAACAACATGTTTTAATTATATAAATAATAAAGGAATGATCATACCAACACTGATAGTGATAGTGACTATGCATTTTTCTGTAAAACAGCTTGATGGAGACAGGATTCATTAATTTCTGTTTGGGATTGACTCAGAATTAGCTCTGGAGACTCTCTGTTAAGACCCAGATGGTGACAGCTCATTGGGAGCATTTTGTTCTAGATATCCAGCCTTGCATTGATGATCTGGAGCAGCTGAGAGGAGAGGCCGTAAAGAACGCTGCCTTTGCCAGGGTTTAATTATAGCTGAACTGAGCTGGCAGGCTCCATTTTCTATGTGCATGCAGAGGGCACACTGTCCTATCAGCAACATAGCTGGGAAATGGAGACTTATCAGTGCAGACATCATGCATGGCTATTAGTGACCTTATCATATAAGAGTTGTGCATCAGTCAGAACCCACAATGATTAAAACTATTCATATCCAATTTCAGATAAACAGCTTATGTTGGGAATGAAAAGCACAAAACATAAAAAATAATGTACTAATTATATTGCGACTTTTTATTAAACGAAATGACTCATGTTCACACGGAAATGGATTCTGTCTAGTAATGTGTGACTTTCACTTATATCTCTGCCTATGACTTACCTGAATTCTTGTACCTGGTATAGAATGTGCTGTACTGGGATGTCTCTGGGTTTAAGTCCCAGAGACCTCCCAGTAGGACTATTTATAATAAAATTCATTAGCAAATGCAAACTGAGACAGGGACCAAACAATGTTCCAGTTGTTTTGGACTTTACATGGAATTCACAAATAATAAATATTTTTTTTTATTGCCAATTTTGCAAATGTGACACCTGATACAAGTAATTGGTATGAGCTTGTTTTATTTCCCTCCTCCAAATTACATATTATGATATAAGTTAATAAAATGATAAATGTTTAAAAAATGTCAGTAAAAGATTAAGAAATTGTAAAATGATTGCTCTTCATGAGATATAGAAGAGTATATCCTAATAATAATAATAATAAAATAAATAATAAAAATAAAATACATATGGGGTTAAGTTATAGAAAATATGAGTATTTTGTCATTGTGTTTTCAAATGTATGTTTTCTGACAGATGGGTAAAGGCTCCTTTAAATATGCCTGGGTTCTTGACAAGCTGAAGGCAGAAAAGAGGAATCAATTGCTCTTCATGAGATATAGAAGAGTATATCCTAATAATAATAATAATAAAATAAATAATACCTTAAAAATACATATGGGGTTAAGTTATAGAAAATATGAGTATTTTGTCATTGTGTTTTCAAATGTATGTTTTCTGACAGATGGGTAAAGGCTCCTTTAAATATGCCTGGGTTCTTGACAAGCTGAAGGCAGAAAGAGAGAGAGGAATCACAATTGATATCTCTCTATGGAAGTTTGAGACCACCAAATATTACATCACTATAATTGATGCCCCTGGACATCGTGACTTTATCAAGAACATGATCACCGGGACATCTCAGGTTAGTGGATCAAGAATTTGCTGGGACAGGATAGAACTGGCCTAGTTGTTAACACAGCCTGAAAAAGTCTCTGATAATTAACATGTTATCATTTGTACCTTAAAAGAGTTCAATATAAAGAATTACTGCCAGCCTCTTATAATATAGTCCATTCTCCAAACTTTCTTTCAGAGTTCTCATTTCTCAAGCCCTAAATGAGTATTATATGTGTCTTTAATTTCAGAAGTGATGGAAACCCTGTTACATTAGCAGCTGTCCTCTTGATTTTTATGACAGCTTTCCAAAATGTGACATTTTTTCTGTAATCCCACATTCTTTAGCATCTTGTTTGTTTTGGTAATAAATAGTCCAATAGGGATACTTATAGCATAGAAATGTTAGTAACTGAATTCTGGTGTGCTTCCAGTTTACTATTTTACTTGCACAACATAATATTGAGTCTTTGCAATGCTTTTCTCTTCTAGGCAGACTGTGCAGTGTTAATAGTGGCAGCTGGCGTTGGTGAGTTTGAGGCTGGAATTTCAAAAAATGGCCAGACCCGTGAGCATGCTTTGTTGGCTTACACCCTTGGAGTCAAACAACTTATCGTGGGTATCAATAAAATGGACTCCACTGAGCCACCATACAGTGAGAAGCGTTATGATGAGATTGTAAAAGAAGTCAGTGCCTATATCAAGAAGATTGGCTACAATCCATCCACTGTCCCTTTTGTACCTATCTCTGGCTGGCATGGAGACAACATGTTGGAGCCATCTCCTAATGTAAGTGACACAAAGTCTTATAGTCATATGATAAGAATTAGTTATAAAAAATACTTGCAATGATTTAATTTGCATATTGTGTTGGTCTGTCCCTGCTGGTTAAAAAAGGTACTGAAGTCTGCTGTCATTAAATATAGGATCTGCAATAATAAGAGATCAGGGAGGGATTGGTAAATGGTTCTAGTATGATATGCCACATATTCAATGGCAACATAAAGGCTGCAGCTGATTGATAATAGTGTAGCAGAATGTTGGCATTATGGATCGTATTCACAAATCCGAGTGAGTTAGGTACGTACAGACCGCACCTAACTAACCCGTCCTGTTGCTATCCCGCCCCACGTTTTAAGGTACCTTAAGGCACTAGAGCTACCTTATCTCTCTATGCAATGTCCACACTCCGCCTCCCTCCGCCCTCCCCGGCTAAGCTAAATCCTCCTCACACTTCTAACTAAGCACACCCGAGGCGGCATTACACCACCCCTTTCTACTGAAAATACTGCACGGAGGCAATCCATGTACCTTACTGGTACGTAGATTGCGTAAATCACCTACTACGCATCTGCTTCCTAGGTTTGAATCCGATCCTATATCATTGGTTTAATAGGTTTTCTGTGGTATAAAGGTAATATGTGTGTTTTAAGCAGTATAGGTTAATACAATATGGCTATAAATACAGATATCATGCAGATTTTCTTCCTTCTAAGATAAAGTACAGAATTGTGATATTTTTAAAAAAGAAATTGCTAATTATGTTAACATTGGTCATGTGACATCCATCTATCCTTTTGTTTTGATAGGAGTAATCTTATGTATTTTAGACCTTCAAATGAGCACTTAGTGCGCAGTTGCTTGCAAGGGGTATCACTTCGTTTTGATGTCATCCTAACTCACCCATTTCATGTGCATTTCTCTGAGCACTCGCAGAACAGTATATAATGGAAGGTAGTATGACCTCCCCCCGTACTATCTCCATTTAGAAGTGCTTATTCCTGATTCATCACTATGACTTTGGCAGGTCCAAAGCATTCCTTTGCCATCAGATCCTATAAACCCAGTTATAAAAAGACAGGGGCTCTGTGCCAGTAGAGACGATTCTGGAAAGAAGGGCTTCTATCACCCAAACAAGGCATTTAAAATGGTCTCCACTGGACAGGCTGAATAGATTATTCCTGTGTTACTAAAAGAAGATGGGTGGAGGCACTCCACATTTTAAGACAGCCAAGTAGTAGGACATGTGCATGAAGAGACAAAATGGTTACAGACTTTTCTATTGTCTTTAAATTGTATTATTTCTTTCTTTATTTTTGATCAATGCTGAGGCTTTGTGATACAATTGTAATCTTGCACACCCCAGTAACTGTTCCATAAAAATCTTATATAAAAAAACCCAAAAACACTTTGTGTAGAATAAAACGTGACAGGGCTGTAATATCTAAGGACCGGATCCAGACCTGATAACGTCATGTTACTTACGCACGTAGGGTGTGTAAGTGGCCTGACTTCACATTAGGGCGTAACCCTAGCGTACAAAGAATCGGATGGAACTCCCACACTGCGGCGGAGCTGCATTCGTACAGAGTTAATGCAGGCTTATGGCAGCGTAAGCTGAGAGAGGGGAGTGACAGGGGGCATGCACTCTCCTCTCTCTCGCGGACTAACAGACCCCTGCACGTATGGAAAACGTGTGGAGGACTGGATCCGGTCCTTAATGTTTAAGTCAGCATTGCTTCTCTAATAAGTACACATATGTGCATACATTCCATGAGGAGAGGCAGATTCAGCAGGCATTCTAGTGGGAAAAAATCAACAGATCAACTGTTTGAGACTAGCAGCAAAAACTACTGTTCACCAAAATGCAAAGGGGTACAAGTTTTTTTTTTTGCTCACAAGTAACACGTAAAACTTAAATATTGCATATGTGTATATTTCTCTTTCCTTCTGTTTCACATGGTTTTTCCAGGGTGCACCTCTCCACCTGTTCTTCTTTTTCCTAACTGTGGGCCTGAGTCAGGATTAAGTAAGTCAGGGGACTTACTCAAGTCTCTTACATAAGATCCCTGACAAGCAATATCGTCACCTGTGCGCGCCAGATGTTACGCTAACATAACTTCTAATATACGAAACTCAGTTCCGTATGTGAGAAGATCCGCGGAAGGGGCCAGCCCTTCACTTCTGCATGCCCAATCCCTGCCCTACAGAAGGCGATAGGCTTGCTAATCAAGGGCCGAGGGCGGTGAACAGCAGTACAGCACAGATCTGTGCAGAGAAGTTAGGGTAGGGAACCCCACATGATGAGGGGGGGGAGACAGGGCCGTGCACACCCCTCTCCTGTGCAGACTTTCAGACCCTCACATGTATGGAAAGCATGCAGGGGTCTGGATCCGGTCTTGTGTCCTTTGTCATAAAGTCATAATAACTGTGGACTGGATCCTTACATCTAATTTCCCCTCATTTTCATACGCATTAATTGCATTTCCAACTATTGCATCCTATCCAGAATGAACTGGGTCTATAGTTTGAAATTAAGAGGACATAATGTGGAAAATTACACCAGGGCAAAACCAGAATACTTTGCTTTTGCTCCTTGTACACAGCTATACTTTTACACTGTGTGGGCGAGGAAACATCAACTTTCAACTTTGCATCAAATTAAATTCAACAGGATTTTCCCAGGTCTCTGTTTCCACCAGATTTCCTCTTATTTTCAATTTCTGGATCAGGTTCAACCTCTGACAGCTTTTAGCAGAGGGGCAAGGTTGTTCTTGCAAGTGGCCATGGGCATGCTGACTCCCGCACTGATCCAGACTCCCGAAATACCATCATTTTACATTTGGAAAGGTTAAGGTATTGGAAGTCCATTGGTGAAAAGGGAGTGGTTAGCAGAGTGATTGCACTCATGTCTGAATATTGAAGCCCTAAGATTCTGGATCCCGGTGAATATAAATCACAGAGTTAATAACAAATTTATCATAAATTAGGATCTTGGCCTGTGTCCTCTTTAGTTAAACAAATCTATATTTGCATTCTTTATTTTTAATACAGCATTTACTGAATATAAATCAGAATATACATGTAAGTGGTCAGGATCAGAGCCCATTGGCAGAGAGGAGACAGATAAACAGGAGTAGTAACATGCCACATGACAGAGAAAGAAAGGTTTGCTACACAGATATGTAGCATCAAAGCTAGGTAGTAAGACAGAAGAAAGGTAGCTACGCCGGTAGCTTTTCACAGCAGAAACAGAAAACCCACTTGATTGCTGGCATTGGCACAGGGTGAAGGAACAGGGCTTATATAGTAAGTCTTGGTGTACAGGTAAACAGAACTTAAGGTAAATTCCAGGGGCTATCCAGCAGTAAGCATAGCTCACTCGGTAGAGCCGCCATGTTCAGATCCTGGGTTCAATTTCGAAAAAGGCAATAGAGTGGGATGTGCAAGGAGGCAATTACTTTTTTATATCTGGTTTGATGCCTGAACACAGGGTTAGGTAAGGTGCTTTCTGATATTAGATGCCGCATGAGGGGCTTCTCATCTAATTTGGAGAGGTAGGTATGTAGGAGAATGAAAGAAGCCAGTTGATATCTATTGGTACATCTGGTCCCACATTATTCCTTGTTTCTATAGATTTTCAGGAAATGGAGAGTGTAGGGCAGTCCCACCAAATACATCTAAAGATTTATGTTATCAAGTTGTATTTCCAATAAAATAACATTGACTAGGGATTAAGAACAGAAGAGCTGTGTAGAAGTTATTTAGAGAGATAGCAATGCACTGATTCATGGCTTGGGATTTACTGGAAGAAGTATGCAGTCCTCCTGCCCAACAACTGCAAAATGATAAAGCTCCTGAAGGATCCATTCCTTCAAATGACGTGACTCGATTTCATAGCACGTGTAATGTGAGTGATAAATGTTTCTCTAGGTGTGCAGGGAAGATCCTATTTAGGATGAAGGAGACCAGTTATGAGTTCTCAATCATGTTCCCATACCTACTGTAGATGTATCGAGTACAAACCTTAAATTTTGGGTGCATATAGAAGTGAGTGCATGTAAATCTCACCTTGATTTTCACATTTATGGATACAATTCAGATTTTTAGTGCCTTATAAATAATTTTAGGGGGCCTTCTGTACACATTTCGCTGCAGTCATCATTTGCTCTGTATTTTGCAGTTTATGAAAAAAGGATTTGACCACTTAACAGGATCCTCAATATAGATTAATTTATAGTGTCCAGAGGTCCTAACAAGGTGCTGTAACAATTTATAGTACAGGTGCAGAAATATTTAATGTTGGAGGTCACTGGACACAATATTGTCCAACCCAATTGCTTTCAGTAGGATTTCTTTATTTTAATTTAGAACAATCCACAGATTATACTGTGTTTTACTGTTGCTCCCAACTCTTGATCTGATCCTGTGTCTTTAAGTTTTTAAGATTAAAAACTGTTAGCTCTGTGGGTCTTTACCAATAGGATTTACTTATTGTATGACAGCCTTGTGGTTTGGTATTTATAAAACATTCGGTGATATTAATTTATCTTGTCATGATCTGGGTCAAATATCTAGTTGCAATACAACACTCAGTCTCAAGGTGTCAGTAGAGGTTACAGAAGAATAATGTGAATTGATGGCTCCTCCAAGACTTTTTGCTACTGCAGCTCTAAGCTTTTGTTTTTATGTTGCTTTACCTGCTAGTGATCTTTTAACTATGTCCATGAGACTGTTGCACATCGGTTTGGATTTTCTTATTTGCGGGTTTTATGCAAAAAGGTATTAAATATTTTTGACAGGTGTAGAAGGGGATTAAGAAGTTGATAGAGGTTCCACTGGCTGAGCCTGTTACTAGCTTGCACACCAGTCTGCTTTGGAACCTTTGCTGAAAGCAACTGCATTCATTATGCTTTTAAATGTAGATCAGGTGCTGCTGTAGTTGGCCATTTCATGCCTCTGGATGCCAGGTGAGTGATTTCCCTCTGGCGTAAAATGTCATACCATTTGTTGTGGAGCAGAACTAGTTTTGGTTACAATGGGAATGGCTAGGAAAATGTTGGGAGTGTTAGCCTTTACAAATGTTCCGCTTCTGGATACACCATAAAAGGTCTGTTTTAAATAGTGAAAATAACAAGGCTTAGAGGTTTAAAATTGCTACAGGTAGGAGCTCTCATGATGTGTGCTGTACAAGGCTATGCCTGTAGTTATTATTTCTTTATTCACAGGGGCAGTGTTTATGTATCTTTTGAAATGGTGGCATGGTTATTATACAGTATTCAGTATGCATAAGATCTTAATAGTGCAGAAGACCCATTTGTAGTTATTCAAATATAAGAACGGTACCAGGGATATTGATGCAGCGGACTGTTGCATTTCAAGCTGCTGTTATGGCTGTTATGAACTATTTCTATCAATCTGGATAGTTTGTATTTGCTATACAATTAATATAATACTACAATCAAAGTGCATACTATATCAATCAAATTAAGCATAGGTCTAAACAATGCAACACATATACAATAAAGGTGATAAATACAAAACTTTGGTGCTCATATTTGCAATTTCATCAGCACTTAGGAGATGCTGTCAGATGTGTCTTCTAGAGTGTTCTGGGTAGAATACTACTGGAAGTAGGGTTTATATTACATTTCTTTATTTTTATTTGATATGAAATTTTTGCTATTATCATTACTTATCACTACCAGTCTCCAAGTGATGTGACAAGCAGCTTTCTCTGTATAATTCCCTTCACTCTTGGCATGTCAGGTGCATATGAATATGGTTTTATTCCTTGTCTTGTGCTTTGTTCCTGTTTTCTTGTTGGATGCCTGCAGATGCCTTGGTTCAAAGGGTGGAAGGTGGAGAGGAAAGAAGGAAATGCGAGCGGCGTTTCTCTCCTAGAAGCTTTGGACACAATTCTCCCTCCAACTCGTCCAACAGATAAACCTCTGCGCCTTCCATTACAAGATGTCTATAAGATTGGAGGTAATATTCCGAAATATTGACTTGTACAAGCAGGGAAAATAAGTGAACACATAAAATATAAAGGCATTGGTGTAGATCCAGAACTCCGCTTGCAATACGTTTCCTCGCATAGCGTATTTACGCGTGCGTACCTTCTATACACTCCCCTTGTCACACCCCTTGAATGTACGTATTTTGTCCGAGATCCGCTTTCCAAACCCTACCTTAACTTTTGCCCATGTAACCGACATGATCCGCTCACGTACGTATGGGCAACACGTATTTACGCAGCTAAGCACGCCCATACTGTACACTTTAAATACAAACCTCAGCCTACATAGTGTATTTCAGACGTATTTTTGACTCACGTAAAATTGGCACGCCCACACGTAAGTATTTACATACGTGAATGCCCCATACGTTCACATTTACGCTACTTTACGGAGTGTATTTTCTATGGTGCGCATGCGCAGTACTTACAAAAAAGTGATTTTACACCTCTGCCTCACATAAATTTGCTCACAAGCATTGTTCTGGATCTGGCCCATTGTTAGTAAACATATTTTTAAAAATTATATACTATTAATGGGCTGGATCCAGACCTTGTTAAGTGCATGAACTTAGTTACTCAAGGGCTAAACCATGTTGATTTCAGGGGAGTCATATTTCATCTGTTGCAAACAGTATTAGTGTTGAGAGGTGATGTTTCCTATCCCAAGTCTAAATAACAGTGTGATAGTAAAGCTGGTCAGTATCTGTGTGCAGTAAGCAATTTAAAGATATATCCCTGCATGCAAAGTATACAATTAACTTGATTCCCCCTGAAATCAACATGGTTTGGCCCTTGAGTAACTAAGTTCATGCACTTAACAAGGTCTGGATCCAGCCCAATTTGTTTTTTAGATGTTTACTCTAGTCCATTAAAAGGATTAATAGAAAAATTGGAAATTGGATTTTTTTTAATTAGTTGATTAATACATTTAAGTACATGGTTCAAGTTGTTTTTCATGCATGAATGATCTCTGTGTGTGCTGCACATAGATGACGCCATCAGAGACGTACTTAATATAATCAATGATATAAATTATCAACCTGGAAGAAACCAATGGGTAATATGATTAATATTTCAGTATGAGAGAATTCACACCATAACTGGTCTTCCAACATTTTAAAAATGAAAGTTATGACAAATAAAGACCAAAGCTGCCAAGAGATGTCCATTCACCACCACATCTATGTAAATGCTGCTCTCCCTTCACAACAGACCTTATCAAGAAAAGCCTTAGGTCTAGTGTGGTTACAGTATTCTGCATCTTCATACGTCTCAACACTCCCCATATTGTATAAGGGATCTGAAAAAATATATATTCTTGATGAGTGAACTACATACTATAACTCTGTATGAAAATCAAACAAATAGAATTACTGTGCCTGAGTGTTTGTAGGGCTGAATATTGTTTAGCCAACAAACTTGCTACCATAAAAGTAAAGCCTGCAGTCGTATTTTTAAACATTGTTTTTATTTCTGTAGGAATCGGCACCGTTCCAGTTGGTCGGGTAGAAACTGGAGTTTTGAAACCTGGAATGGTAGTGACCTTTGCTCCTGTCAATATCACCACTGAGGTGAAGTCTGTAGAGATGCACCATGAGGCTCTGAGTGAAGCTCTGCCTGGAGATAATGTAGGCTTTAATGTCAAGAATGTTTCCGTTAAAGATATCCGTCGTGGTAACGTCTGTGGAGACAGCAAAGCCGACCCACCCCAGGAAGCTGCACAGTTCACCTCTCAGGTCTGCAAGAATAAGCGAAAACATATAAATAACTGAATTCTAATTTCAAATAATATATTTTCTTTACAAAACTTTAGCATAAATTGCTCACAAATGTGCAGTAGCCCTTTGCACCCAATCAGATTTTCTATTTTTTTGCTGTTTTGCTGATTTTATGCTGTTTAGAAAATAAAAGCATGCATTTGATTGGTTGCAGGTATGTTTGTGCGAATTGCACTATGTTAAGCGTGAGATGTGGTGGACTGGAATTAATAAGCAATGGGGGGATAGTTGAAACACATGCAGTTTTTTTTATGTGTTTATTTCATAAATACGAACAAATAATCCAGATATAATATATTTTAAGACATTTAATCACAGTTGTGTCACACATGGGTCTTTTTCTCCTGTTTAGGTGATTATATTAAACCACCCAGGACAGATCAGTGCCGGTTACTCGCCTGTTATTGACTGTCACACTGCTCACATCGCCTGTAAGTTTGCAGAGCTAAAGGAGAAGATTGACCGACGTTCTGGCAAGAAGCTGGAGGACAACCCTAAATCCCTGAAATCTGGAGATGCTGCCATTGTAGAGATGATTCCTGGAAAGCCCATGTGTGTGGAGAGCTTCTCCCAGTACCCACCTCTTGGTAAGAAGCTCTGTCTTTACTACCATAACTGCACTGAGAGAGATGTACACACGTTTATGAGAAACAGCTATTTATCCTAGGAGATATTTTATGACTGACTGTACAATGAACAAATAGAATACATTATGCAACAAATTGCAAGGATAAGACAACACTGTTTTCGCTTCATACTTTCATGAAGAAACTTCTATGTATATGTATCTGAAAATATAGCATATAGGTTCCCCCAGTAAGTGAATATCTAGGTGGGGATTGGCATAGAACTAAAGTCCATCCAGAGCTGTAAATTTTCTCATTATGCAAACTATTTCCTAGCGCTGATTTGCAAGCTCTAAAAAGTCCTGCAATGCAGGGAAAACAAGCTTACAACTCTCAGCCTTATATAAAGGTGTAACCTCCAGAGATCTTATTGCCTGGATGCAACTGATGATCTGTGAAGACCTGATCCAGTGGCGTACGCAAATCATAATGCATTGAGCATGCCTTACATCAGAACACAAACTGTGGGTAGTCTGCATGCCATACACTAGAGCGATTATTAGCCCAATCATCCAATTATTAGGTGATTGGGCTCATAATCACTTTAGTTAGTTTGGATAAATTTATACACTGTCAAATAAACACACCAGAAACGCTCTGGTGCAGTTATTTGATTTTTAAACATGCTTTATTTAGATTGGGAGCAATCTCCCGATATTTTGTAGTGTACACAGAGAGGGAGAAAGGACACTGTATCCTCTCTCCCTCTGTTAGGTCTACTATCACAGCACTGGAGCAAGATTGACAGGAGACCCATCCAATCAGAGAAGACTGCAGCCAGCCAATAAGCTAGCTGCAAGATTCCCCTACTAGGATTAGCATTCCCAGCAGAAGTGTATGGTGCCGATATCAGGACCTTTCCCCAGGGGAAAATCGTCCCGTTTATTGGCCCACCCCCTGCTGGGATCGATTATCTTCCTAGTGTATGACCAGCTTAAGGCACATTCAACAGCACCTCAGGATGTCTATGCAGGTACAAGAGTTAGACAGGTTACACAGTTCAAATACAGAACATGATGTCATTCTATCCAGTAACTTATATCTAATTTATTATGTTAAGAGAGTGGGTGTTGCTTAACTGACCCAAAATCAGAACAAACAGCCAGCACATAGTTAAGTTTAAAATAAACGCACTGACATATAAATAAACTAATTAGTAGTCTGTAAAAAACTTTTTAAAAGAGCAAATATTTCAAAGGAGCCCATACATACACATCATACACCCTAACTAAAAAAATTAAATATTACTTTTAATGAATCCATTAAAATATGGCCATAGAAGCTGTGGAGCAAAATATGGAAAAACATATGGAATGGTAAAAAAAAGTTCCATCTCTGTAGGTATGACTTGCAGTATAATAGATGAGTGGTATGGCATGTACCAAGCTGTGTCACGTTACTAATATAGTGTAGCAGACAGCCGTGGCTCTGAAAGTGAAGCTGCAGTGGGCTTCCAGGGTGCAGGGCCTGGTTCACACCCCCTAGGGGCGGCTCTGCACTGATCTGACTGATACTTGCTCTCTACCTTTTTATTATGTTCATAGCATGCAATGGTAACTGAATGTTCTGAAATAGCTTATAGAATGTAAGCCCCCTGGATTTTGACCAGTGCAACTGTTTTTGCGTAGCTGTTACCATACATGTCATGGCCTCCACTGCTTCCCTCCCGCAAAACACCCCTTCAAATACAAGCATTTGTGCTGGAAGTTGCTTTAAGATCTAGATTGTCTGCAATTTTGTGCTAATCATATCTGTTCTAGTGTATGTTTACCTCTGCACCGTCTCCTGAATGTGCTAAAAAAAATCTTTATATTTTGTCATGTGGATATAAATAATGGACATTCATTTTCACTAGTCCTACACAGTTAGCCTCTACACCAAATTCTTTTCAGAAGTTAACAAACAGTTTTGCAGCCCCACTGATGTAAATCCATATTCTGTTCTGTAGAAATGGATGGACTTGCTGAATGAAGCCATGTTAGTGCTAGTACACTCTTAGCAATGATGACCTTATGATTTTATTGATAGTTTCAATCATAAAGGGAGAAATCATTTTCTACATTGTTTGTTATCAATGATGCATGGGGATCAGGCCATAGTATATACCATATCATAGATATATAAGTTAAATAGTGTTCAACCTCATTTGAAAGTTGTATGTTTCCCTTATTATGTAATCATTTTCCTCCTGTCTTCCTTTATTTTATTTTTTTTATTTTTATTTTTTTTAAAGATTGTTTTTATTGGTTTTACAAAAGAGTTGCATTACAATTCAATCAGTACAAAACAACACAGGTCGCTGTTGTATACAAAAATAGAAAAACAGAGAAAACTACATAGCTGGTAGAAATGTAGTATGTAAAGCAGGAGGAAAAAGTTGGCTTCTAATTATTAGTGTGGGGTTTGCATCTTATAGGAGAACAGCATAGTATAGCTATCCCACAACTATCGAGAACC
>WWET01000248.1:736305-752980 GCA_011038615.1 Limnodynastes dumerilii | reverse complement strand
ACAAATACAGAGATTCTTGAGTCTACACGTCAGCCATCCCCATAGATCAGGGCCGTATATAGGGGTTAGAGCACCCCAGGCAAAGTGCATTACTGTAAACACTAACGTAATTGCATAAACAGACAGGTCACTAAACCCATGTAATCAGGCACTCATCTCCTGTAATATTATTTGTTTGAGGATTGGTCATTCTCTTCTGAAATGTGATGTGTTTGTCAGTTTTGATCAAAGCGTAATATCAGCAAGAAATAGAAATAATATGTAGATCGACAGGTGCATGTCTGCATGTGCAAAATGGCTGACACTTTGCGAATTTTCTAGGATCTTAAATATACGCTCCTAAGTGCCGTGGAAATCGCATCTCTGAATCAGCCCCAATATGTAGATCGACAGGTGCATGTCTGCATGTGCAAAATGGCTGACACTTACTTCATGCTTGCACTTGGATGACCAGTGTCACACTGTAATGCCCTCCATTCATATAATCTATTAGTTCCTTTTATAGTAGTGCAAATAAATAAATAAAATGATGAAGAAATATTACCTATGCACTGACAGCTATGTGTATGTGTGGAGAAAAACCTGCAGTTGGTATTGCCATATGACGCACTTCTGACAATGCCAATTCCAAAAAGGTATAGTTTAGTTGGAACTGGGTGTGATTTTTTCGGTATGTTTCTGTGTTCTAGTTGGCAAAACACTGTCCAGTTCAGGGGCGGAACAACCATTGGTGTAACAGATGCAATAGCATCGGGGCCCATGCTGATACAAGGGCCAACAGCCGTCATCACCGCACCGCCGAAGCTCCGCATTGGGTTTCCTGGGATATCATCAGGGTCAAAGCATATTTTTTGCATCTTGGCCTACAACTCGCTAGTTCCGCCTCTGGTCCAGTTTATATACATATCTAGGCAAACATCCTTAAAGCAGCTGTGTGTTTATGCAGAACTTAAGTAACCTTCCATTATATATAGTACATTTCGGGGCTGACACAGAGTTGAGTGTGAGTAAAGGTAAAACAGATGCAATATTTACCAGAGGTTTTAGACAGAGTTGGTGCTAGAGTGTCATTGTTGTGCAGACTGGCACTGCACCCTGCCACATAGCTCCATCTATGTAAATATCAGTTCTTATTGCTGGAAAATGGCTCCTCTTCTCATCTATTGACCCCTATTGCTGTCCTGCCTCTTCATCCCGGCGCCGGTCTGCACTACACCCTCTCGCAAAGCGCATTGCGTCGTCTCTGGTTCCAGACCCTTAAGTAATGATCACCCGTAGTAGACAGAAATAATTTGCTTGCAAATATATCTTGAAATTATGTATAGACAGGCTTAGAAAATGCCCCAGACTAATAATCCAATATGTTAACGTGATTACATCAAAGATTAGAAAGATGTACAAGCTGAATATACAGTAAGGCCATTTTAATGAATAATTAACTGAGATTATCATGGTCAGCTAAATTCAACCAATTTAGTATTTTCTATCATGTTTCTAATTAAGATTAGATTTCTATCTTGGTGACAGCAAAATCGGATACTTGGAAAAAAGCAGCTTGGCCTGGATCCCCTGACACAGTGCTCCCTCTGTAGAAGCAATGGTGCTGGGTTTGATTACTGCAGTGGCTGAGGAAATCTGATAGGTTTCTGAAAGTAGGACAGCACATTAAAAGATGGGATGCAGGGATCTGGATCTAAAGAGTACTGTGTGCTTGCTTGCAGGTAACATAAGCGTAGGAAGTTCATTAATAATGCACCTTAACACATGGGATGAACTCAGTGAGCTTAGAATAAGGGCTGCATCTACAGACTTACACTGGAAGTGGTATATAGTGGCAGTCAATTGGGAACCAGCAGTAGTTGGTAGAAAATACAACAGTTACTGCTTAAAAGGTTTGGAGAATAGAATGACTAAAATTTATCTCTACAGGCACTTTTCTTTGCCAGCTTTAGGCACTACTGCAGGAGGAACAGCAAGATGGGGTCCCTTCACAGCTGGATTCACTAGGGGTGAAAAATAGCTGGGACCATTTACAATGATACACAAAACCTAGTAGTAATATACTTCCCCTGGAGTGCAAGGTGCAGACAGGGTCATAAATAATGCAAACATTTTACTTCTAAGAAAGCAGGCACTTAATATTTAAGGCTTTCTGGAACCTGGTAAAAGCGCATATGTGCTTTTTATAAATGAAACTAACATATTTTGTCATCTTGATTACTCAGCTACTGGATAGGCATTTTAGAGAGAGAGAGAGAGTCAATGTATATATTCACACAGAAGTAACCCCCAACTACCTTAGTTTACAGGAATGGGAAATAATGGAAGGCTAGAGAGACATGAATGGGGAATAGTAGCAGGCTGGAGAGACAAGAATGGGAAATTTGGGGAGGCTGGAGAGACATGATGGGGAATACTGTAAATTGGAGAGACATGATGGGGAATACTGGAAGCTGGAGACACATGAATGGGGAATACTAGGAGCTGGAAACACATGAAAGGAGAATACTTGGAGCTGCAGACACATGAATGGGGAATACTGTGGAGCTGGAGACGCATTAATTTGGAACTCTGGGGAGCAGGAGACAAATGATATGGAATACTGGGAACTGGAGAGACGTGGTGGAGAATAGTGGGAGCTGAAGACACATGAATAGGGAATACTGGGAGCTGGAGACACATGAATGGGGAATACTGGGAGCTGGAGACACATGAATGGGGAATATAGGGAAGGTGAAGAGACATGAGGGAGAATATTGGGAGATTGCAGACTCATAAGGGGGATATATTAGAAGACTGGATACATGCAAGCGGGAGAGATTGGAAAGATATATACTGTACACACACAAACTGGATAACAGTAAGTGCTCACAAGGCTGTGCTTCTTTTGTATTGTGGTTACAATTTATTTCAGTTTTTTATGCTGCAAGGAGGTCTTTTTAACAGCATTTTGGTTTCAAGAATGTTGAATTTATTGCATAGTGTTCAGAGGGATGCAATCTGTATTGTAGGGTAGCCTGTAAGTTATAGCAGTCACTAGGATAATGTATGTATAGTATGGCAATAGATATTTAGGCCCGGATTCACAAGACTGTACGTGTTGCACATACGGTCTTAAAATACCGATAGTAGCTACTACACATGCGTAGTAACTAATTTACGTAATCTACATATCGTTTTGTTACATAGATTGCGTATATGCGGTAACGAAACGATACGTAGATTATGTAAAATAGTTACGTTTGTAGTGCAACACATACGGTGCTGTGAATCTGGGCCATAGTCTGTATTGTGTGGCGGTTATTAGGATGAAATGAAGTGGGAGATAAGGACGCTGGACTTGATTCACACTTAAGAGTAAGTTAGGTGCGTGCAGATGCCACCTAACTCACTGTTCCAGCCCCCGACCCGCCTCCCGTTTTTAGGTACCTTATGGCACTTACGAGTGCCATAGGGCTACCTTTTGTGTCCGTGCAATGTCCGTACAGACATTACACCTCCCCACCTCCCTCCCGCCCTCCCCGGCTAAAATCTAAATTCCTTCCACTTCTTCTGAAAACACCCCGAGGTGGCATAACGCCGCATCTATGGACGTAAATCCCTGCGTGCAGTTGTGGTGTACACACCGGGTGTCCGTACAGACATTACCCCTCTCCGCCTCCCACCCGCCCTCCCCAGCTAATCTAAATGACTCCCCCCTCCCACTTCTGACTAATAACACCCTGAGGCGGCATTACGTCACCTCTTTTTACGAGACACACTGCATGCGGACTGTAAAGACCGCACCTACGCTATCTACGTGCCTATCGTCTACATAGATAGCGTAAATAACATGCGCAGTAGATAATTTTGTTCAGATGCACACTTAAGAAGCCGCAGCTTCTTAAGTGTGAATCAGGTCCGCTGTTTGTATTGTACTTGCTTTCTTCTATTGTGGATACAGACTGAATTTTATGACGCTATCACGGATACTAAAATCTATTAACTATAATGTTAAAATGGTAAACTAATGTAAAGTTTGCAGGGAGGGGCTGAACACCCAAGCACCGTCTCTGCTGATAATAATACATTGGGCCAGGCACTATGTCTGTGCTTTGGCACTGCTGGCTGTTGGCCTCTTACTAAAGCAGTGCAGCCATACTTTTCATTCCTGACACACCATGCGGCTCCACTGCTTGAGCTATTGGAAGGGTCAGAGCCTCCACATAGATCCCTGGCACCAAAGTTGAAGCTCCAATCCCTTGCGATAAGGGGTGGAGCCTGCAGCCAGCTCATTTTCCCAGTGGTACAGTGCAGTTTCAGACTGACTATGCTGACCATGGCAATCAGTACAAAAATGCTTTGACTGTTGTTACCTGGCTAGGACCAGTGCTAGGTCACCCCAACCACCCCATCCTCCAGGACCTAGGGCGCAGAAATGACATATAAGTAGAAATAGCCCACCTGCCACTATCTGTCCAGTCACACCAAATGATGCACCGCACGGCATTCTTGACTATCGCTATCTTCTTGCTTAACTCAACATGAAGTCCTCTCACCACCGACTGTACTCTCCTTTATCTGACATCTTCTTCCTTGGCTGCTCTGTACTGGACTCCTCCTAGTGTTGCCAGGGAATAGATAGATAGATAGATAGATAGATAGATAGATAGATAGATAGATAGATAGATAGAATAGATAGATAGATAGATAGATAGATAGATAGATAGATAGTGCTGGCGTGCAGCAACAACAGCAACAACAAAAATGGCAAAATGCAGCGATCAACACAGCAAAAAATAAAAAATGTCTGCAACGACAGGTGTTTGCCTCAAGGCAATGGCCTGTGATTGGCTGGCAGTGAATCTGGGTGGAGCACTTTCTGTCTGCCACCTCACACAGCACTGCTGCATTGCTCAGCTGTTCAGCTGCTTAGTGCCCCAACCCCCCCAGTGCTTGAGGTTAACGCCTAATTTTACCTATTTGTAGGTGGCCCTGGGCACCTGTCATTGTGCTCAATGAAAAAGACAGATGCCATATTTTGTTAAACAAAGCTGACAAAATTAAGGGCCCCAATAATCTTCCCACTGAATGCCTATAACAATAGATCCTTAAGCAAGAGTGTAAAGGCTATTTCACTTTTATCATTTGAAAATCGAGGTCCTCCCATTAAATTGAGGACTCATATAGACATTAGCACACAACTCTAGATCTGATCCAGAGTCTGAAAGTAAAGCACGGTGTACACAAAGAAGTAACAGTATCAGTTCGACATTGGGGTAGATCAGGAACTAAGTACGCTTGCGTATTGACGCTAGCCGGAGACTTAAAAACGCTATTTTAGATGTTACGACACGTAACTCTAAACGTACGTACCAGACTACTATCAACAGCGTAACTACGAACGAGGGGGCGTGCCAGCCATACGACACCTGTAATTATGCATTGGAGGCGGGGTGAAGCATTTAAATTGTACAGTTTGTGCGTGTTTAGGCGTGTAAATACGTGCAGCCATTACGGCCGACAGGAGTTACACTTGAAAAAGTTAAGGTAGGGTTTGGAAAACGTAACACGGCTAAAATACGTATGGCCAAGGGGAGTGCAGAGTAAGTACGCTACGCTAGGAAACGTAATGGAAACGTAGCTCTGGATCTGGCCCCTTATTACTGTTGTAGCGGACTATGTCCCCGATGTTGCAGAGCACATGATGAAACGATCCACCCACTGGATCGTTCTTCATTTCTTCCCATGATGCAGTTCTGCTACTATCCTGTGAAAGACATCTGGGGCAAGATTTACTAAGCCGCAGGTTTGGAAAAGTGGAAATGTTGCCCATAGCAACCAATCAGATTCTAGCTCTCACTTTCCTATTATATACTAGAGAATGTCAACTAGAATTTGAATGGTTGCTCTGGGCAACATCTCCACTTTTCCATTCCATGATCTGAAATATTAGGAATTCACAAAATTAAATCAAACAATCACAGACTGTTTCAAATAACTCTGGAGCAGCGTTGGACAGTGCACACTGGTAAGATGTCGGCTTAAACTGTTGTTTATTGTATGATTTGCATGATAATCCGCAGAAAATGTTCCAGTGTGTACCCTGCCATTAATTTCCATTGTTTTGCATGCAGGGGAAATAGTTTGCTTTTGCATGTATTGCATACTGTCATGCTAGGAAACTTTACCTCCTAACTTTCATTTTGTATGCAATTTGTATTACATTGGAAAACACTTTATACCTTTCCATTAGTTCTGCAATTCATAGGGCCAGATTTACTAAACTGAGGGTTTGGAAAAGTGGAGATGTTGCCCATAGCAACCAATCAGATTCTAGATGACATTCTTTAGTGTGTAATAGGAAAGTTAGAGCTAGAATCTTATTGGCTATGAGCAACATCTTCAGTTTTCCAAACCCGCAGCTTAGTAAATCTGGCGCATAATCTCATGTTGTACTCATTATTAATTAGCTTAGTATATAATATATATTTCGATGTTAGAAAGTCACAACAATCAGACAAAGTAAAAAAGTTAAATTAAAATAAATAATTTTTACAGGTAAAAAACAAATAACCTTAAATAAATAATCAAATAAATAAATAAAAACAAAAACAAAGCAAATTAAAAAGAAAAGCAAAGCAAAGTTAAAAAGTGATTGGTTAGGTGGAGTCATTCTTTTTATGTAGTCTATTAAACTCTAGTGTGACTTGCAATGGAAACAGTTTGTCTATTTTCACAGCAAGTTGCTGGTTTGTAAGCACTGTATGCACTACCAGTGGTCCAGTTTCTGACCTAGTTTATGTGTGCACATATATCTTAGGGAATTAGACTGTTACGGCTTACTTTACACAAGCTATTACCACAAAGAAGAGTTGGGATATGTAAGATAAAACAGGTAACATAGTATACAATAATCATTTAGCCACAGCACAAACATTGATCATCTATTTAAACTAGAGTTAATGGCATGTGCAAAGTTTGAACCTCTAGCTCTCCTCTGACAAGCAGAACTGAGAAAACATCCCTTTGTGATTTCATAGACATTATACCACTAGGGGCAGTGTGCTCCTATTCCTATAAACTAAATATAAATATACTTAAGCTGCTTTCACATTACCACAGCAATAACTCAGGGTTTTTTTTTATTGCCGTGGAATTTCGGCAAAAAAATAAAAAAGGCATGTGGGACCCTTCAAACACTAAACAAATCCCTCCAATCAGGTGTGTTAGGTGAGGGTTGAAAAACACCACCTCCTTACTAGGGTCGGAAACAGAAAAAACCCTTCTCTTTTCCTGTGTCTGAGTCCCGAGTCATTATACCTGGGAACAGGACCCCAGTGCCTTTCACATTACCACCAAACCCGGGTTGTTGGAGCCTTGACTTGGGCCAACAGCTCAGGTTTTAGTGGTGATGTGAAAGGGGTATAAGTCAATATGTTTAATATAACAGCAATAAGATAGGGCTGGATCCAGAACTCCATCGCTCTTGCAGCTGGAGTCCTGTCTGTAGTGGCAGATCGCCTAAGTGATCCTAAGTTTCCTGCGTGTCAGGGCTGATCACTCCTGTCACATGTACGGGACTTCCAGCGGCAGAACCTTACCTTTACATTAACCACAGGCCCAAGGAAATTGGGACCAGTTCGTAAATGAGGATCATATGTAAGGACTTAATCAAGCCCTTACTGCACAATTTAAATATGCCCCCCCACCCGTCATGCACACACATGGCAGCTTGTCCCACTCTGCTGTTGGAAAGGCTTCCAGTACAGCAGCCTGGATCCCGAGGATCTAAATCCATGCTGGAAACCTTTTGGGAACGCATGCGTTTTCTGCTCGCACAGAGTAAAAAGCATGCGTAACTGGCGAGTCTGCAATTATTGCCTTTCATTTAAAAAAATGTATGTGAAAAAATAATATTAAATAAAACAAAAACATATTATATGATAATATTTTAGGAACTCATATTTTATTTAGGCTATAGTAACTTGTTGGATGACTTTGAGATTTTGCCCTAAAACCAGCAGATGCTGTAACTCCAAATTAAGATTAAATAACCGTAAAAAAGCTGTAAATGGTAAAACTGGCCATAGCCTGTTCTAATTTGTCAGTATTTACATAATAACAAAGGACAAATAGTTTCATGATTATCCCCAGGACAGTGACCCCTGACAGTGCCTTGGAGAGTAAGGGTGTGTTTTATGACATTGTTCTGTTCGCAGATACAAGCCAATGGCTTGAAAAATGTCCATGGCATACCACATGTCAAACAGCATTACATGGTGCTGAATGGAAAGCAGCAGCTTCTAAGGAGGTGGGAATTTGGACATCACTTCTATGGCTGACAGTTAGTAGTTTGTAGTTAGATAAGACTAATCTTTTATATACTGCATCCCATCCTATTGGACCCCAGCTGCACAGAGGCAAAACCAGGGTGAGACTGGAGGATTTGCACATTGACAAATTATACAACTGCCCAAAGTTACCCAGTTATGCTAAAAAAAAAAAAAAATTAAGTGCAAACATAGCTGAGGACTCCCTATGGAACCAGTCGTACAGTTCATTGTATCCCCATCACTAAATTCAATAGTGGAAATAAATTGACAGGTCTTGATTTGTATGTAAATGTGCTCTTACTGACACACAAGCTCTGCACATATTAATATTTATCCACATATCTTATTCCTCACCAACACATCTTGACTTTGGCAAACTATGTCTTAATAAAGGTCTTAATATGTACTATTAAAGAATAATTAAATAAAAAAATAGACTGATAAACACTGATCTATAGAAGCATTTGGACATCACTTCTATGGCTGAGTTAGTAGTTTGTAGTTAGATAAGACTAATCTTTTATATACTGCATCTCATCCTATTGGACCCCAGCTGCACAGAGGCAAAACCAGGGTGAGACTGGAGGATTTGCACATTGACAAATTATTCAACTGCCCAAAGTTACCCAGTTATGCTAAAAAAAAAAAAATTAAGTGCAAACATAGCAAGGACTCCCTATGGAACCAGTCGTACAGTTCATTGCATCCCCATCACTAAATTCAATAGTGGAAATAAATTGACAGGTCTTGATTTGTATGTAAATGTAATCTTACTGACACACAAGCTCTGCACATATTAATATTTATCCACATATCTTAATCCTCACCAACACATCTTGACTTTGGCAAACTATGTCTTAATAAAGTTCTTAATATGTACTATTAAAAAATGATTAAATAAAAAAATAGACTGATAAACACTGATCTATAGAAGCAACATATCGACAGGTCTGTATGCTGTGTACCTATCACTGTAGTCATACATCTTTCCTCAGGATCACTATCAGGTTGCACCAAATGAGGTTCTGCAGCAGTTTGCTTTCCGCAGCTTAGATTAGTTCCATGAAATAGTTAAAAGGGGGCAAATGGGCGTGTCCTGATGCGTGGGAGGAGCCTAGGCGCAGAGAACGGATTGCAGAGATTCACTGAGCATCTTCGTTCAGTTTCCATTGATGATCCTCCTCGGCTTCCAGTGCCATGAGCCCCCCACCTGGAGACAGCAAGGCAGCCTGCTCGCGCAGCAATGAGCACCGGTGAGGTCCCCACCCTCACACAGCATGGTGCAGAAATCACGCAATGGGGGGGTCTACCCCGGCCCCACCGGAGAGAAGAAGCTAAAGGTGGGCTTTGTGGGGCTGGACCCAGGGGCCCCGGAAAGCAGCAGGGACGGGGCTCTGCTCATTGACGGCTCAGATCACAATACAAAGAGGAGCAGTATCCTCCTCAAGCCCCGCACGGTAGCTGGGACCGGGAAGCCCCCCAAGCGCAACGCCTTTTACCGCAAGCTACAGAATTTCCTGTACAATGTACTGGAGAGACCCCGGGGATGGACGTTCATATACCATGCTTACGTGTGAGTATACAGCACAACGCCTGGACACACAGAAATCACTACATAAACCAGGTGCACAGTATACTAGTATGTGGTTCTGTTACAGTATTGGACAGCTCCTTCTGGTAGCTAGTTTATGCTTTGGTATATTCAGATTCTTTATTGGTCATCAACCTACTTGTGAGTACATATTTGAGTATATTTTTTATTATTTTTATTCTAATGGTACACATGGTAAACATTATCATTGCTAGACATTGCTATGCTATTATTTCTACTATTTCCTCTAGCAAAACATATAATTAAGGTGTTTTCTTTATTTCTGTCTATGTGTAATTTGGGAAACATAATAGAACCCCCCAACAGATGCATTTAAACAAACCCTTGTGGTACACCACTGAAAGGTGTACATTATTATCATATCAGCTTCAAAAAAACTAAAACCTTGCAATTGAAGATCTCCTACTATGGAGACCCCCAAAGCAACACTATATATATATACACACACAATTTGGATAGCTACAAGCTGTATTTGACTTGTCATATATAGATGTGTTCTATATATGTGTTCCATATATAGATGTGTTCTAAGAAATTCTACATATGACAGCTATAAATGATAGCTAGTGTTCCAGTAGCAAATTGTGTTGTATGAAAACTAGCTATTTAATACAGTGTAACGTAATTGAATCTTTTAATGCTTACATAATACAAATACAACAATTCATATATTAGTGTAGTATAGTGTCCCTGGGGGTTTGTTTACTATGTGTAATCTGAAATGCATGGTCCATGAGGCCTGTGTGCCTATGTCATTTAAGTACAGATTTCAGGACTAAGTACAAGCACTGGTAGCATGCTGCTCTGTATAAAGGGGATGGGGATTCCTGTGTATGCCTGTAATGCTTTAATGGGGATATTGTATTTACTTCCTATTAATTTGAGGACTTCATTTGTTTTCACATGCTGATGCATGCCTTGTGTGGCTGCTTTGGTTGAAGTCAGACCTCCATGTACACAAAGATGTTTGCAAATGGCTCCTGTGTGCCTTTATATGAGAGCTAGAGAGAGGGTTAATAGTACAGCCTGTCAATATTTGTGGTATGTCGTACCTATGTCTTTGCTGCCTTGTTCTCACAAATTGTCATTCTCTATTAGGTGTAAAGTCTGCACAGCATCATTAGTAAGAATGTAAACACTGCATAGCATTCTTTGTGATGTCTATGGCCTGTATATTGCACTGCAGAACATATTGAGCAGGTATTATGCAGTGCAATGCCGATGCCCATCCATATGATTAACAGACTCTTGACAACCACACCCCAGGATGTCGTCCTGGTCCTTTCTATGCTGAGTAAGATTACTCTCCAGCCAAAACCACATTCTAAGGGCCTCTGCCATGCTAATTCCTATACTATCCTATTAGCTATGGTGTTATTGCTCTGAAGATGTCCCACATCATGGTCATGTGATGCAATTCATACAAAAATGTCCAGTCTTTTAACAGAGCTCTTTCTGCCACATGTAGTTTTTAATGTCATATCAGCAAACAGTCCAAGCAGTGCTCGGCAGACAGCTCATGTTTGTAGATTTCCCGTAGAGAGGGTAGAATGCATATTGTCTGTGCATTTGTTCCCGCCTACCATTTCTAGACACAAAAGCAGAATCTTCCATTCATAGCATCTTGGAGCATCACAGTCCAGTCTCCTCTGCGTTGTGTAAGGATCCAGGCATTACAGAAACCGTGAGGAAGAGAGATTAGCGCGGAGACGTTTCCTCGTCTGTCTGCCAAATTGTTATAGAACATTGTTTGCACGTTTGACTCGTTCATGCAGCAGGAACAGAATTAAATTCATCTCTCCTTCTCAGTTATATCTATCAGTGAGAATAATATTTTAGAATCAATTGAAAGATATATGGGTCCTCTCTCTGTAAGGGATATAACCATATTTTTTGTCTAGATGATTGAGACAACACTAATAGTGTTTCAACTAAGGGCATGTATAGAGATCTTTCATTAAATTATTGGATGGAACAGAAAAGATGCCACTGAACATTCACTGTTGTCTCAACAGTACACAATGAAGGCAATGATAGGCCCAAAGTAGGAACTAGTGACATTACTTGTGCCTCATAGCTGCTACAAATAACGTTATCGATGTGGTGCTGAAACTGACAGAGTTTTTAGTATCTGTTAACATGGTACCAAAATTCAGAAAGGAGCACATTAAAATCTGTAGATAAATCAGATTCAATATCTGCAAGAAGCATCAGACTGCACTGTGTAGAAAACTGGCTCATGTTAATACATTGTTTATATTTATTTATTAACTGTAAAGAGGGTGTTTTGACACCACACTGTCTATATGACCTGGGGCCAGATTTACTAAGCTGCGGTTTTGGAAAATTGGAGATGTTGCCCATAGCAACCAATCATATTTTAGCTCTCACTTTCCTGTCACATACTAGAGAATGTTAGCTAAAATGTTATCGGTTGCTGTGGGCAACATCTTCACTTTTCCAAAACCGCAGCTTAGTAAATCTGGCCCCTGATCACAATACAGAACACCCAGATCACCACTACCACCACACCAATGCAGATCATTACACACGTGCACTACATTGGACATTATGTACATACATCCCCACTGTCTGCCATATTGCACAGTGCCTTATATATTACTCAGACCCTGTCTCACTAGAATTTACACACTAAATTATTTTCCAGACAAACGCATAGGGCTGGCTCCAGAGTTATGCAGTGAGGCTGTTTTCCACACTGTGTGGGGAAAATTATTATTATTAAAGCCAATAATTACATATACAATACAATAATTAACAGACAGGGTATAAATTCATAATAAGGAATGCAATACAAATACAATGCTCAAAATAAAGTACAGTACAAAAATAACAGAACAATATGTATGGAAAATAAAAATGCAGGATATGTGAGTAGGAGCAGATGAATAAGGGGAGAGAAAGACATTCGAAAGAAAAAGGTGGGAATTAATGAGGACAAGGTAGCGGGGTGATAGCAGGAAGGAGGAGGGCCCTCCTCATAAGAGATACCATGCTAAGTGGGAGGGATCTATGGTTAAGAATCGCCTATTGAGCTATATTGCAGAGGTGAAAGCATCAGGAGAGTGAGAGGGCGTAAATGTGGGGGATAAAGGAAAGTGAGGAGTCCAGGATGACGCCCAGGTAGCGCGATTGGGTGGAGGAGGAGATGGTGCTGTTGCTGATAGTAATGGGAGAGGGGATACACTAAAAAGGGAAGACTACGATTTCAGTATTGTCCATGTTAAGCTTGAGAAAGTGCTGGGCATCCATGAAAAGATGGCCGAGAGGCTGTCTGACACTTCGGAGAGAAAACAAGGGGAGAGGGCGGGGGAGGAGGGATGGATTTGAGTGTTGTCACCATAGAAGTGGTAGTGAAAGCCAAAGGAGCTGATGAGCTCACCAGGAGTGGAGGTGGAGCGAGAAGAGAAGGGGACCAAAAACTGAGCCCTGCAGAACACCAACAGGAAGAGGAGTGGTAGGAGAGATGGAGAAGTAGGACAGGGAGCATGAGCGTAAGAACACTAGGTCAAAGGAGTGGCCCAAGTTGTGGTTGGGTGCGGAAGTCCACTGTGATAGGCCAAGGGAGGAGGAGAGGGAGAGAAGTTTGGTAGGGCTGGGGTCTGAGGCTGCATTGTGTTTCTGCACATGCGCCCAACACGTTTACAATACAGATCATGATGCAAGATGCAAGCCTCTGCCGGAAACCTTTGTAATGGCAGAGCAGGACGACCTGCCATGCATACATGGTTTAGGGGGGGGGGTATATAGTATTCGTACAATATGGGCTTGGTTAAGCCCTAATGTTCAACTATTACACACCAGACCCATTTTCTGAGGGGCTGTGCATAACACTTAGGGTGCAGAAAATGGATATGTTTATGTGTGTTCACCCCTTGTACGTACAGATCTTAGGATTTTACTTTCAGACTTCTGCTGCTGCTGTGAAATTGCTATTGCTGAATCTGGTCCATATCGGTCCTACTAATACATTTTTGGAATAAAAACAGGTCCGGCGCTCCATACCAAACAATATATAACACTGTGTGCACATACATACATAGGAGAGTTTAGTTCACAATATAGCTATAGTTCGTTAAATCCACCTGCCCAGCATCATGGCATCTCCTGTAGGTGAGTCCCTATCTGTGTTGCACTATGTGTAAGATAATTCCTCTATAAAAAGTATGCAGCAGCTATATAGCTATTATGTGAACTAAACCTCCTATTTATGTATGTGCTGACGCATAGCATTATGTATATTGTTTGTTACGGAGGGCTGGGCCTGTTTAGTCCTGGCTGCACCTTTACCATTTATATATACACTTGCACAAATTTCATTTATGTACAAAGAAGTGAAGCCTGCGTTCTCATTACTAATTACTGGTATGTTTTTAGATTATAAAAGTAAAAGAGAGGGTTCAGAAGTATCCCGCACAAACACTGAAAATCATTCCTAATCCCCTCTGACATGCAAATGTCATGTGTGACACAATTTAATCACAGCTCAGGTGACCACTAAAACACATATTATTCATGTTTTACAAATAATAGTCAATTAAACATATATCTAAAAACTTGTTTTAGACTGCCCAATATTTTACTTTTTGATATTAATGGTGCATTGTTACTTGCTTTATTGATTTACACTCCAAACTATTTTTGAAATGTATATAATTGTTCTCTTCATAGACACAAAGGGCCGGATCCTGACCTACAGGCCCCTTATGGCTGCCGTGAGGTCAGTACGGGCGGCATGGTAGCGGGGAGGGCACTCCTGTGCATTCCCCGCTGACGGTAGATTTCTACCCTAACTTTTACAATCAGGTATGCGGCCTTACGGCTGCATAGCTGATCGTAACGGGGCTTCCCCCTGCCCTGTCCCCTAATTAGCATGTCTATCTTCGCCTTCATGCGGAGATACAACATGCGTAATAGGGGGAAATCCCCCTTTTCGTACGTTGCGTACACCGGCCCTTACGGCGTTGTAAAAAGGTTGTGCGCATGCCCACAACCTTTAAAACGGGAATTACGTACAGCATTTACGTAATTCCTCTGTCGGCCATTGCACAGGATCTGGGCTAAAGTTCACAAAGTGTTAAAATGCGCAATAATGCTTAATGTATGCAATATTCTGCATTTTGTTCTGCATCAGGAGAGTGTGAAATAAATGAACCGCTGATATATGCAGGATGGCTATTGCAGCGCTGAATCTGTGCATGGATTATGATTGCATGTGTATCCAAATAAAAACAAATCTGATTTTAAGCATGATACATTGCGTTCATCTATATTGTCAGTAAGGAAGAAAGTGAGCAGGGAAAACATGCTGCACTGGAAACAGGAGACCAGCTGGAGTAACACCTATAAAACCCAAACAGCTTTAACACAACAATTGATAACCAGGCAGTGACCACCTGACATCTCTTATTGCAGAGCAATGTTTTATATATCTAGATGATTAACCGTGTTTTCTACATCTCTGCAGGAACACGTATATGGCACTCAGGGATATTCTATCTAGATGAAAGACACTGGCTCATTAGTTTAAGTAATAGGACTGAAAAACCTGACTTTGCTATCAATGACCAGTTCACAAAAACATTGGTCTAACACTGGATAAAATATATTGTTGGATTTTTCTTTTTATGGCATGGATGTTCTAACAACATTATGGATATGGGTTACTGTTTAATAAGTAAACATATCATTCATGTATTATTAATATATGTGATCTCCCATATTAAAATCCACGAATCACTACAAACCTGGCAACCTGAAACCATCTGTTAAAGATATACTGATGGAAATGACTGCTTATCTCATAGTCTATTAAAGCCAGACCATGCTATATGTTATGGTTGTAGTGTAGTGGTTACATGGAGAGATTAGAGGTAGAAAATGTAATTGTATGGGGAGACTAGTTGTCTGCTGGTCATTAATTGATTTGAGTGATGTAGCCATATATTGGAACAGAGAAAAAAATGTTCTATATTTTGCCAAGTTAAAGAGAAATGATTTCTCAAAAGCTATTATTGGACAAATTAATTGAAAGTACAAATGTAAAATTATCTCCAAAGGCTTCCACTTTGCACATGAATATATTTGGACCAGTACAGCAATATTCATTTTACTATAATGCTACCTCAGTGCATTTGTTCCTTTTTCCTATCTTGTAGGTTTGTGGAAAGTATTTGCATATGTCACACAAAATAAAATAAAATGATCTGTCTGTGTTACCTCTTCTGTGTATTGCCTATGTAGACCATTCCATCCTAGGCCTGGATGTCGCCTATAGCAACCAATCAGATTCTAGCTCTTACTTTCCTGTTACATACTAGAGAATGTCAGCGAAAATCTGATTGGTTTCTATGGGCAACATCTCCACATTTCCAAACCCACAGTTTAGTAAATCTGTCCCATGGTCTTTTCAGACCATTTCATCCTATTATTATTATTACTATTATTGGGCTGGATCCAGACTTAAGAAGGAGCTTGAAATTAAAAGAGGAAAGTTACTCTTGGGCTAAACCATGCTGATTGCAGGGGAGTCATATTTCATCTTTTGCAAACAGTATTAGAGTTGAGAGGTGATGTTTTCTATCCCAAGTCTAAATAACAGTGTAATTGTAACGCTGGTCAGTATCTGTGTGCAGTAAGCAATTCAAAGATATATCCCTGCATGCAAAGAATACAATTAACTTGACTCCCCCTGCAATCAACATGGTTTAGCCCAGGAGTAACTAAT
>WWET01000248.1:673557-722741 GCA_011038615.1 Limnodynastes dumerilii | reverse complement strand
GAAAGAAAAGACATTTGCACAAGATACCATAATATTAAAGTAAAAATACAGTAATTATGTGAAAAAGATCTGGTCCAATCTGGTTGTAGTAATTCCAAAACTAGAAAATGTATAGAACAGGATTTCTATCCAAAGAGGTAGGATATGATATATTGTGAAAGACATTTGCACAAGATACCATAATATTAAAGTAAAAATACAGTAATTATGTGAAAAAGATCTGGTCCAATCTGGTTGTAGTAATTCCAAAACTAGAAAATGTATAGAACAGGATTTCTATCCAAAGAACAGTGGTAGGATATTTTTTTATATCAAACAATACGGCTGATATACTGTAAGTTATTTTACACAATGTACATTTACATAGGTTAGAGACCAAATTATTTCTGATTATAGGTGCCACCATACAAAAAAAAAAATCAGTCCAACTGTAGATTCTAAAACAAAAACTTGGATTATCAATAAACACTATGACTTTCAGCATAGCAATTTTACTAGAATTAAATTCCCATTATATTTGAAGATGATAAAACAAGAGAGGAAGATCTAATTAAATTGTTACAATGATATCAATAAACTGGTATAGTAAGAACAGATATCCACTAAATAACAATTGTAGCTGCTAGGAAGGAAAGGAAATGTGGTCATTTTCTACCAGTAGCATTACCAGCTGCCTATAATTAAACAGTCACTAGAGGCTGGCATTTGTTTGTGGCACTGCTATACATAGGAGACTGAAGGTGAAAACCGTTTTCAGTGCATCCGGAAAGTATTCACAGCGCTTCGCATTTTCCACATTTTGTTATGTTACAGCCTCATTTCAAAATGGAATAAATACATTTTTTCTCCTCAAAATTCTACACACAATACCCCATAATGACAACGTGCAAAAGTTTCTTGGAGATTTTTTGCAAATTTATTAAAAATCAAAAAACCAAAAAATCACGTACATAAGTATTCACAGCCTTTGCTCAATACTTTGTTGATGCATCTTTGGTAGCAAATACAGCCTCAAGTCTTTTTGAATATGATGCCACAAGCTTGGCAAACCTATCTTTGGGCAGTTTCACCCATTCCTCTTTGCAGTACCTCTCAAGCTCCATCAGGTTGGATAGGAAGCGTCAGTGCACAGCCATTTTCAGATCTCTCCAGAGATGTTCAATCGGATTCAAGTCTGGGCTCGGGCTGGGCCACTCCTTTGATATCTTGGCTGTGTGCTTAGGGTTGTTATCCTTCTGAAAGATAAACCGCTGCCCTAGTCTGAGGTCAAGAGCACTCTAGAACACGTTTTCATCCAGGATGTCTCTGAACATTGCTGCATTCATCTTTCCCTCTATCCTGACTAGTCTCCTAGTTCCTGCTGCTGAAAAATATCCCCACAGCATGATGCTGCCACCATTATGCTTCACTGTAGGGATGGTATTGGCCTGGTGATGAACGGTACCTGGTTTCCTCCAAACATAACTCCTGGCATTCATGCCAAAGAGTTCAATCCTTGTCTCAGAGCAGAGAAATTTGTATCTCATGGCCTGAGAGTCCTTTTGGACGCCAGGTACATTTTTTACCAAACTCCAGGTGGGCTGCCATGTGTTTTTTACTAAGGAGTGGCTTATGTCTGGCCACTCTACCATACAGGCCTGATTAGTGGATTGCTGCAGCGATGGTTGTCTTTCTGGAAGGTTCTCCTCTCTCCACAGGGGAATGCTGTAGCTCTGACAGAGTGACCATCAGGTTCTTGATCACCTCCCTGACTAGGGCCCTTATCCCCCGATCGCTCAGTTAAGACGGCCGGCCAGCTCTAGGAAGAGTCCTGGTGGTTCGGAACTTCTTCCATTTACGGATGATGGAGGTCACTGTGCTCACTGGGATCCTCAAAGCAGCAGATATTTTTCTGTACCCTTCCCCAGATTTGTGCCTAGAGACAATCCTGTCTCGGAGGTCTACAGACAATTTCTTTGTGTTTGGTCTTGGTTATGGCTCTGTCAAGTGTGGGACCTTATATAGACAGGTGTGTGCCTTTCCAATTCATGTCCAATCAACAGAATTTATCACAGGTGAACTCCAATAAAGCTGTAGGAACATCCCAAGGATGATCAGTGGAAACAGGATGCACCTGAGCTCAATTTTGAGCTTCATGGCAAAGGCTGTGAATACTTATGTACATGTGATTTCGTGTTTTTTTTATTTTTAATAAATTTGCAAAAATCTCCCAAAAACTTTTTCACGTTGTCATTATGGGGTATTGTGTGTAGAATTTTGAGGGAAAAATGAATTTATTCCATTTTGGAATAAGGCTGTAACATAACAAAATGTGGAAAAAGTGAAGTGCTGTGAATACTTTCCGGATGCACTGTATCTTTACAAAATCTTCTTTCACAGGTAGTGTTTTTCTTTAGTGTCTTTGCATTTGCTGCAAACACAGCAGGTACCATATTTGGTACCAAGTGAAAACATTTGTGGCATCTGCATGTAATAGCAATCAATGGCTATGGAATTCACTGGGCCAGTTAGCTGTTGTAAGAGTGGATTTTATAAGGCATGTTGTAACTTGGTGTGTTGACACTTTTGGACACTAACATATTATTGCAATTTTTAAACTGTATTATACTTGTGCGTCTTCTAATGGGAATCTTACGGATTACACAAGGCCCACAGTCTGATGGGAGGTCCCAGAAAATGATGAAAATTAGCAGCAGGATCTCTGCTGCTACAAGGACGGTTTACACTGGTCTTTGTGGAAAAAGGGGGTCCTTGACTTGGAGGTACCCAGAGACCCTAATGCTGGTGGCAGATGTGGAACACATAAGCTGCCTCCGCTCAGCTCCTCCCTTGCTATGACTTGGGTGTTCAGGATTTGAAGCTCATCTGAACCCAATTGCAGCGTTTACATGTACTGTTTATCCAATCAGCAATCTGAGACAGGTCAATTAAGCACTGCCACAAAGGATTAGCTGAGCCATGGCTCTTGCATAGCACTGTACCCATCAGGCTCAGTTCACCCCCTTTGCCTTTGATGTAGTAAACAAAGTAGGTCTGGCATGGAAAATGAGGGGTAGGGGGGGCTGATACTTTAGTGTATTCAGAGACCTAAAACAGGCCTGTAGAAGCAGAACTGAGTGCAGGGAATAAAGAAGTATAATGCAGTACAGTAACTTGCACCTATGTTAATGATTGTACAATGTTCTTCATTAGAACCCATTATAATCCTGCAACCTTTTTGTTCCATAGGTTTCTGCTGGTCTTCTCCTGTCTCGTCCTGTCTGTCTTCTCTACTATCCGAGAGTATGAGGAAAAATCAGAGGGAGCGCTGTACATATTGGTATGCTGCCGAAGTTTTTCTGTGATGCATTAATAGTAATTTGACAATTATTTGACTTGCTTCTCTGAGTTTCAGTTAATTGATGTGCTCTCTGTGCAGTGTTAAGTGAACATATGTACCCATTAGCTCCTGTGGATGAAGTTTGCTGGCTTACACTTACCACAGCCTGTCTCCCTCTCATCCCACAGGAAATTGTCACCATTGTGGTCTTTGGAGTGGAATACTTTGTGCGGATCTGGGCCGCTGGCTGCTGCTGCCGTTACAGAGGGTGGAGGGGGAGGTTGAAGTTTGCCCGTAAGCCATTCTGTGTCATTGGTGAGGAATTTAAAGATCAATTGCACCCACTAATAGACATACAAACTGTATATGTGCTATATAAATAACAAAGCCTGTTACTAGATTCAATTATTTACAGTCACTGAAATAAACTATGCATTCATTGCAAGCTGCTTAAAAAAGAAAGTAAACAAATATGCATTTGCACGATACAATCAGAACTTGTGTGATGTAAAATTACCTTCTGATTACAGGAAAATATCCGTTGCGAGTCGCAATAGCAAATACTGTCAGCTGAAGTAGGGACAGCCAAAAGTTACTTTTCAGCTGTCTATATTTTTAATGACAGCAGTTCTAGATTTTTTTGTTATGAAAGGGTGAGTATGTGATCGGAATATTCACCCACCGGAAGCGCCGATGGCTTAGAATTAAGCTGCTGGGTAATAGGGTTAGGTTGCGGGGGAGGGACTTAGCGTTAGGCTGCGGGAGGGACTTAGGGTTAGGCTGCCGGTGGGGATTTAGGGTTAGGCTGCTGGGGGGAATTAGGAGTTAGGAAGTGGGGTTGCTTGCCTTTTGGAGCACTGTATTCGGTGCATAAGCATCGTTTGCCTAGCCATTTCAGAACTGCCTGGGAGGGAATGGCGCTATTGAAATAGGGCCGTTCACAATGGGGACCCACACTCGAAAATATCTACTACTCACACACTAGACAGATTATCTGCAGACCGCAGCAGGTAAATAAAATCTGCATAATGGGCTGGACTGATAGGAGCAGCTAATGTTGACAGACAGTATAATGCTACAGCACTCATTGTCTATCTCTATGGACCGAATCCAGACTACCGCAATGTGGGCTTTTTCCTACTGCTCGTTTTGGAAAATGGCTGCTTTTACAAGTTGCGCATATTCGGAGTTATTGGTTTGCAATCCAGGTGATTTGTTCTCACTGCTCGCTATCCAGCACTCCAACTTTTTGCATTGGTTTGAGTGTATGAGTGTATGATGCTTATTTAAAAAAAACCACCTTTAAATAAATGATTAAATAAAAAAGCACTAGTACTGTACAAGCCTGGTGCTGGTATCAACATCAGAGGGACAAGTAGCATGAGGTCCCCACAATTTTTTGGAAACCAGCCCTAGGGTTCACCAGCCTGGACTGCTGGAGTCATAGGGGTCTATTTACAAAAAACGATTTGAAGCTGCGATTTCAAATCGTTTTATCTCGCGGTGATTTTTTCCTTTAAATCGCGGGATTCGATTTTGCTGCGATTTACGTGAATTCATGCGAGTTGCATCGATTTTATAAGTGCTAAATCGCGGTGATTTTCAATAGAAAACCACCGCGATTAGCCCTTTAAAAAATTGTAACAAATCGCTGCAGAGATAAAATTTTCTAAGTGCTTCATGGCTGAAATCCTTAGCCATGCTGTACTGATAGAACTACAAGGCTCAGGATTGATGATGTAATATCAGCGGCAGCATGGCTAACGATTCTAACCATGCGTGTGTGTGTGTAGTGTGTAAAAAAAAAAAAAATACAGTTAACATTAAAAATACATTAAAGATTTACATAAAGTATGCATGTAAACAAGCAAAAGCGATGTAAACAATTGAGATTTTTAAAAATCATGAACTCTGGCGATTTTGGCCAAAATTTCCCTTAGTAAATACTTCAATTTGAAAATCGCTATTAAACATAACCCATCTCTGGCGATTTGGAGCAAATCGACTTTAGTAAATCCGGCCCTAAACCTAAGATTGCATCTTTGCTAATAGGATTTCACCACTTGCTTGAGGAATGATACATGCAATGAATAAAAAAATCTGAGTTGACATCAGATAGATTAAAGTCTCCCATAATTATTACCTCTCATTTTAATGCCATGATGTCTTGCAATATGACTTTGTCCAATTATTCATCTTGGACCATTTTGTGTATATTCTGTCTTGCGGAGCAATGATGTGCCCCGATTATTGGACTTTTGACCTTGCGGATCTGTAATACAAAGAGATCCACCGTGGAGTATTTGCCGTGTGCATGCTTAGTTATTCTTTCTAGGCCAAGTAATGCAGAAATTCGCTAACCTTCTTAGTTCAGGATCAGACCTTATGTCTTTGTGGTCTATATATTACTTTGGTATGGAGAATAACCTTCTTGGTTTCTATTGCCACCCAAAGTGACTTTTCTTTTTATCCAATACTTCTTATTAAATTAATATTTATTCCTTCCTTAACATACTTTTTATTTATTTAATTGCTATTATTATTTTCTAGTTTAAATGGGTCCTAATGAAATATCCAAACTGCTCCCTGAGAATTTAGTTCCCATTAAAGATGGGTGCAGGCCATCTCTTTCGTATAGGTTTCAATTTTGCCAGATGACATGGCTATGATTTATGAAACCAAGTCTTTCCCCATGACTCCACTTCCCAAGCAACAGATTGAGGTTATTGATGTGCATCATTCTACCTCCTTCAACTCTGTGCACTGGCTGTACTTCAGAAAAAGCCACAGTGTTTCCCACCTGCTTAAGAACAGTTCCTTATTTGCTAAATTCATCTTTATCAGCCTCAACACCAGCATTGGCCAGGTCATGTGTCCCAAGGTGACTGCTGACTCCTTCCTTGCTTGCTATCTTTATAATATTTAAAATGTGCTTTTTTTTCCCATTAAGCTATATCCTGAAGCAAACATTTGACCTGATTCTTAACTACAGGTTCTCTTAAAAAGTGCAGCCTTTCTTGGGGCTATTCTTTTCCTGTCATTTGAATCAACAGATTTCCACATCACCTCATGTTGTACACTCCAGCCTTCAAAGTGCAGCATATAAGTTGTATAGGGGCATAGTTTGCACAACGTGTCCTTGCACCACTGTTACCCTCTTTCCAGTAGAGGACAACAGTGGTGTCATAGTCCATCCAGTACATCACCTAAGGTCTCTCTGAAACAATGGAGGCTCAAGGACACAGGATACAGACATCAGGGTACATCCAGACCTAAGTTCTTTTTACGTTTGTTGGCGTAGTGTTTTTTTACGCTATCGTAAGAACTGTGCACTCCCCTCGCTCGTACGTAATTTACTTGATTTACGTTTGCCAAACCCTACCTTAACTTTTGCAAGCGTAAGCACGGACATACGTAATGGACTGATGTACGTAACGGCCTAACCCGGCCCATACTGTACAATTTAAATGCCTCCCTCCGCCTACAAAGCGTAATCCCGGGTGTGGTATGGATGACAAGCCCTTTCGTTCGTATTTACGCTTTTACCAATAACAATCGTTTTACATCTTCGGCTGCCAGAAAAAGCTTTCTTTAAAAACGATTGATCAATAAAGTTTATAACTTTGACACTGTGATCATTTGCTTTTGGGCTGGTGAATAGGTGGATTGCATATATCTATAGTGGATGTAGAGCCATGTCTGCTTTCAATAATAATTTCAAATATTTAGAGACTTCATTTTGTCATTTGTGAGTGTCTTAATATCTATTTTCGCGGAGCGGAGCGTATTTTCGTGCACGTAAGTTCGCTACACTCCCCTAGGCACACCCCTTGTACGGACGTATTTTGTCAAGATACGCTTCCCAAACCCTACCTTAACTTTTTCCAACGGCTGTCATACCATACGCACGCGTACGTATGGGCTGAACGACTTTACGCAGCTAAGCACGCCCATACTGTACACTTTAAATACCACCCCCCGCCTACTTCACGTATTTCAGATGTATTTTTGAGTAACGTAAAATTGGCACGCCCACACGTAAGTATTTACGTGACATATACGTGAATGGCCCATACGTTCACAATTTCGCTTCGTGAATGTGCGTATTTTCTATGGTGCGCATGCGCAGTGCGTTCTAAACAGCAATTTTACGTCTCCGCCACGCGTAAATTCGCTTCGAAGCGTTGTTCTGGATCAGGCCCATTGACTGTAATTGTACATAGTTTTGGATTGGTCACTTCACTGGACCAATCAGTACTCGTGCATGTATGTGTACAGAAGAATTGAAAGCTTTTTTTTTTTTTTTATTTTAGAAAGTTTAGGATTTAAAATAAATAATAAAAATTATTATAATTGAAATATAGATCAAGTGTGTTAATAAGTCTTAGAATTTGGTTGGTCCCAAGCAAGCTGTTTATTTGTAATGATCGGCATGACCAAGCAGCATCAAAATAGTAAATGATTGGGCCTCATAACTAAACTTTAACACCCTGGAAACTACTTACCATCTGTGCCGAACACTGTGCATCCCATGAATTGTTTTTATTCTTATTCTTCAGTAGCTGCTGAATCTAATTACAGGTTTATATACAGATACACTATGAAGTTCCTGACAGCTGTATATAATTTTGGCCCTAAGCTTCCTATACTGTAATCCCAACAGGAGCCACATTGAGTGCAATACATTTTACTATAGATATATGTGATATCTCAAAGCAGTTTGTCTGTCTGCTGTCACTTAGAAAGCACCAGTTTGATGAAGCATTAAATCCAGACTATGCTTTATTTACGAGGTTATTCCTTAGAGAAAACAGTCTGTAACTGGGAGCATTTGATGGAATGCTGACAGGGGCTTTCTAAATCTGCAGGTGCCATTTTCAACCCTCTCCTCGTTCCAGTTGTAGCACATTAACAGCTGATAAAAACAAGTAAAGAATATCTGTATGACGCAAATTCCAAACATCACATATTTCTAATCAAGTGGCTGTTGTGAAACATAGAATATGACAGCAGATAAGAGCCCATTGACCCATCCAGTCTGCCTTCTTTTTGTTAGTTCTTTATAAACCTATAACAGTCTTAGACCATATTTAATCCTACATTTTAAGAATGTATATTCCAAGCATGTTTAAATGGTGTGCTGTACCACTGCATCCACAATAAACAAAAAGAGACACAATGACAGGGCTTATAGAGAAAGATATAAATAAAAACTAACTGAAAACTTCACAACAAAAACTGTCTTCTTCCATATTGTCATTGGGGGCTTATGCTTTACAGTAGCATCACACATTTCCCCTGCAACCAGCTGCAACTGTAAATCAGTGATTTAACGGAGACGGTAAATAAAAAAAAATAGGTTACTTGCATGAAATTTGCACTTATTGGGACTAAACCCATAGAATTAAGTTTTTGTTAATGTAAGCATTTATTATTTACTTACAATGGGGCAGATCCTGACCCAAGCATGGCTTACGTATGTGCGCGGGTCCCTCCTTACGATCGCGCAGCAGGGAATGCACGCCCCCTGCACTCCCCGCTCAAGGTAGTAAATCTGGACAGTTATGTTTTCAGATACCTACTTTAAATTTTACAACTAGGTCTGCGGCCCTACGGCCACAGACGTAGTCGTAACGGGGCCGCCCCGACACATAGTTTACATGGCTATATCCGCCTATATGGCGGAGATACGACCATCGTAATTTGTGCGCCGCCCCCTTTTTCGTACACCTGCCGGTACGCAAGCGCAAGCACGCAATGTGCGTGATTCCTCTGTCGGACGTACCTGAGGATCTACCCCAATGTATCTTATTATCAATGTTCTGAATTAAACAGAGTATATAATAATTAGTTAACATCCAAGTCTCTTCTATTTGCATAACTTTGTTGAATTTTAGACTTTTCTGAACCCATCCAATATCTTGGAGATGCTACACGTAACCCTTGCTAAAAGGCATGCCAGAAATGAATGTTTACTGGCAGGATTGTCACTTCATTAGATTGTCTATAGGATCAGAACCTCTGTGCTCTGTGCCATGGTACTAGAGCTTACATGGCTCTGTGCCATTGTTCTGGAACCTCAGTTGAATGTGTAACATAGCATTTGTACTTACGGTGACCCTGGCCCTGATTCAGAGTTTGAAAATAATCGGCGCCAGAGACTATAAAAGGCCCCGGCAATGGCATGAGTCATCGCCGGAGGGAGCCCGAAGAAAACGGAGGTGCCTGTTTGCCCAAGAAAGAAGAAGAGGAGGCGCCGGACAACAGAGCTTCGCCTGTCAACAATGAGGACTTCTGAACGGTGAGTCTTTGATTTATTTTTCAGTATGAAGGAAACATTTTTATATATTTTGTATCAACTACTGAACTGTTCATTGTAAAGGGCCATCTACAGCAGTGGCATTTATAAACAGCCATCTGTGGCACTGTGTTTTATAACGGGGCATCTATGGCACTTAATGGGGCATCTGTGGCACTGTATTTTATAACGGGGCATCTATGGCATTGTGTTTTATAACGAGGCATCTATGGAACTGTGTTTTATATCGGGGCATCTATGGCATTGTGTTTTATAACGAGGCATCTATGGCATTGTGTTTTATAACGAGGCATCTATGGAACTGTGTTTTATAACAGGGCATCTATGGGTGTTTTGATAACAACGTGGGCTTCTAGTTTATGTTTAAAACTAACTAGAACATGTAATGTTTTTATTACAGGTAAGGACCACATTCAGTAAGCATAAGCATGACATAAACCCGTGACATGCTGACGCTTATAGTACTATAAGGTACAGCATGGCCAGAAACACATGGCCATGCTGTGCCTTATAGTTCTATCTGAGTCGGCATGATAAGGATTTTAAGCATGCTGTGCATAATTTTTTAACTGTGAAAAACACATGTCAAAGATGTTGACATGTTTTTCAGCTAAAGTTTTCAGCTAAAGCGCCACACACAGAAAGCGATTATTTTTCCAGCGATTTCAGGACGAACTGGAGCCGATTTTGTCAAAACACCTGTAGTAAATCCTACGATTGCAAAATAATCTAAACTGTTTTCTTACACAAAATAGCAACAATACAATATTCATGATAGTGCTGCCTATCATTTAGCAGCAATCAGGACTTTAAGGCTATTGGAGATGACCAGCTTCCCTAGAGGTCACTGTTTTCTAGTGAACAAATAGACCTCATGCTTGTAATGTTATTATGAAACAGAATAACTTCCTCCACTGTAGGTAATTGGTTTGGTTCTAATTAGACAAATGTATACAGTAAATTGCTAAGGTTGTTTCTTGCATGGGACATGGTGATGTGCCATATTTTTTATCTAGATGAATTCATGCTAGAAATATGTGTAGACTGTATATATCTTAATATAATGTTAATAATATGAATTTTATTATTAATAATTAATAACATAATTTTTTTGTCTTCTCACTTTTAGACATCATGGTGTTAATAGCATCCATAGCTGTACATCATGGTGTTGATAGCATCCATAGCTGTCCTCTCTGCAGGCTCACAAGGGAACGTCTTTGCCACTTCAGCCCTCAGGAGTCTGAGGTTCCTGCAGATTCTGCGTATGATTCGTATGGACCGGAGAGGAGGCACATGGAAACTTTTGGGATCTGTGGTGTATGCGCACAGCAAGGTATCATTCCATATTAGTAGCTTCTAAATTCAACAGACCAGATTCAGAGTCTGAAAATCACAGAGGAAAGTTACACCTGGGCAAAACCATGTTGATTTTAGTGGAGTCATATTTTTATCTATTGCAAACAGTAATATAGTTGAAAAGTGAAGTTTCCCAGCCTAAGTCAAAGTGAAGCTGGTCAGTATCTGTGTACAATAAGCAAAAGCTAAATTTGTCTCCCCCTGAAATCAACATGGTTTTCCCCAGGTGTTTTACCCAGGTGTAACTTTCCTCTCTTAGCTTGTCCTACGTTACAAACATCACGTTTTATATATTCATGATATGTGTGCAGTACCGGGGGATATAGTCACATTTGGGAGAGAGTAGAGACAAATTCTTCAAAAATTAATTATGTAAAAATATATAATGTATATTATAGTTAACCTTTTTTCCCCTGCAATAAAAAAAACTGTATGTAAATATATAATAAATAGACAGATAATTACATAAATACATGTATGCTTTTTTAACATATAGTGTATTGGTTTATTGCAGGTCTAGGGATTAATAAATGTGTTTATTTTTTTTTATTTAAGTCAGTAATGTTTTATAACTTTTGCTTAACAGTATGTTGCTTTTAAAGATCATTTGTCATTATTTGGTGATGAACACAGCAGCTTGTTCCTGTTTAGCTGGTTACACACTGGAGGGTTATCTGACAGTTATCGAGCAGATCCCAGGATAACCATCAGATATCTCCAATGTTGAAAATGATCGTCTAACAGCAATGCATCATGGGATTTGATTTTTAGAACAGGCTAATATTTGGAAACAGCGATCCCGATGTCAAGAGAAAACTTCAATGTGTACTGACACATGATCTTCAAAGCAAGGATTCCCATTCCTCTTTCTGAATGGTGCTGCCTTTGTGGGTGTGCTTATTGATGCAGCAGTGGGTTATGGGGACAAATTTACAAAGATGAGGCTGCAATTTATACTGCTGTCTCATTTCCCTAATCATCCCTTTAGGCAGAAATATCGTACTGCCAGTGTGGACCCAGCTTAAGTCAAATTATCTGATTTAGGGGTAACAAAGGGACAAGGAGAAACAAAACTGATTTTAAAGGTAACCTGTATCATTGCTCTTATTGAACTGCAGCTTAGAGCAAGTAATTCTAGTTAGGAGCAAAGGTTTCCTACCATTATTTTAGCCATTCGACTGGTGTTTTCTCTTGCAGGAGCTTATAACAGCCTGGTACATCGGATTCCTGTGTCTGATCCTGGCCTCTTTTTTGGTCTATTTGGCAGAGAAGGAAGAGAACAGTGCAATGTTTGACACATATGCAGATGCCTTGTGGTGGGGCCTGGTGAGTTTCTCTTAAATGTTTATTAGGTCTAGCACCAATCACACATATATTGAATACAAAGCTACAAAAACATAAGGAACCTTATGCCAAATAATGTGGTCTTCTATAAAGTCCCTGTCTCCATTGAGGTTTTAGAAGGCTCCACGAAGAAGCTAGATGTGTAGTTTCTACATATATAACATTACTTGTAACCTGTGAAGCAATAAAACAAGTAAATAATGTGAAAAAATAAGTAAAAAATAAAGTAAATATTAAGAAATTGTTGAAAAGATGTGGTAAACCTCAAGAATGGAATATTGCATTAATTACTATTGTAGTTTTCTACTATGTTCTCAAAACTATGTTCAGGAAAATGATCGACTGAAATGATAAATCTGTGTGTATGCTAAAATATTGTTCAGGTGAATTTAAAATGATCACATAGCTCATAATTATTTGCCCATACAGTTGACTATGTAGTGAGTGACTGTCGTAGTTTAGGGCGCAGATTCTGTTTTCTCTGGTGTGCCTCTGGAACGGCACATCATGCAAAGTTACATTACATATTTTATCTTAAAGGTGCAAGCGAAATGCTTAAAGCTACACCACTGTAATAGGCAGGAAAAACCAGACATCATGGAAAATTGTCATGCTCTGTCCTACAATTTAAATAATGATAATGCTTAATGAACTTTAAAGAGCATGTGAATTTTTAGAAGCATCAATAGAATGTTATGGGTTATGGCCATCTCCACGGTTCTGCTGCTGTTATGAAATAAAAAACACTTGGGGCAGTATTCAGAGATCCAGTTTTTTTATGTACGCAATTATACGTACAGCCGGAGCAAGGAAACACCCACCAACAACCCCGACACTCCCCTCTCCTGGACATGCTGTCGCTGACTTACTAGACCACTCTGTTCTTACCGTGTGTACTTATGTGTGTATATGTGCTCCGTTTCTGCGATTCTTGATAACTGCGCCTCTATGCATTCATTTAAATGACTCCCCCCACCAATTTTTATGTAAATTTTCCCGTGAGTCGGATTTCCGTGCGTATGTCCCCAAGTGCAATTCACATGTACGTCTGTTAGGCACTTACGTGCGTATAGTCAACGTAAACTACGTCAATAAAGTTACTACGCATGCACAGTTGATCCGATCCTAAAAATACGCACGCAACTCCTCTCGAAAACAGATCTCAGAATACGGCTCCTGATCTACATGTCAACCTTTAAGAGCTAAAGAATATTGTAATATGAGCTTCTAAAGCTTGACCAGGGAAAGTGAGACATAGGGGTATATTTACTAAAGTCGCTTTTTGCAAGCGGCTTGAAATCGATCGGTCTCACCGTAATTTCTTTTTTGTTAAAATCGCGGGATTCACTAACAGCAGATATGCATCGATTTTTCAAGGGGTAAATCGCTGTGCTTTTCTTTTTGCCTAAAAAAAATAAACAAGCAAGCGCAGCATGGTTGTAAGGCTTAGCATGGCTGCGCTGATAGAACTACAAGGCTCAGCATTGCTTAGCCTTATATTAATATCAGTGTCAGCATGTTAAGCCTTCTAAGCATGCTGCGGTCTACTGTACTGAAAAACCATTGTCTAAAAAACATACATAATAAACATTGACATACATGTGTGAAGAAAAAATCATTACCAATACATAAAATTTCCCCATACCATTTTAAATGAATACAGATGGCCACACTGTTTTTTAATACATTTCTGATAAACTTAAGTGTGTTTATTCTTTCTTTCAAGTAATTCTTCTCCAGTTGCTTGTAGAACCTTGTCCACTTGCTTGAAGAAGGTGTTCAGGTCCTTCCTTCTGTTCTTCTGGCACTTGCACAGACGACATGCTCCCTCCTCTTCTTGGGCGCCGCTACTAATGACCATTCGGACACTAGAGGGCACCCTTTTATAGACATTATGACGTTATAAACAATAGAAAGCTTACTAGAGCCCACTAATGTAAATTATGTCATAATTTGTATAAAAGGCAGCCCTCTACTGAGCGAATGACAGTCTGTATCCTGCTTATATTATCTGCTGTTGTGTATGCTGTATAAACCCTGTGTGATCCTGTATCCTATCATACTGTATTACTGTTATACTGCTGCTGAGACTCGCTGTGTCATTACATATCTTAAAGGTGTTAAACCTGCAGTTCCCATTTTAAAAAACAAACAAACTAATTAAGGGCATTTCTGTGTGGATTCACCTCCATACCCTCACCCACTGACGCTACTACTTATACTATGCCCAACAGTATCTGCCAGGGACCTGATCCAGACCTCCGTGTGTTTTCTGTAGGCATGGAGGTCTGTAAATCCGATCGTGAGAGGGAAGTGAATTCCCTTGTTACTTCCCATTCATGTACAGATCTGTGTCTGTCCGAATACAGATCCATGCGGATCCATGCGGAAGTGGACATCGCAACCCACTCTCCATCATCTGCTTGCCTGCCCCATGTGAATCTGAAGTGACGCCCTGTCGCACGGATCTCCTAGTATACAGAACTATGTTCCGTATGGTAGGAGAACCATGGTGTAACATCTTGCCCGCCCATGTACAGTGCCTTTAAAACACTCGTCTTCCACAAGCAGCTTATAGAAGTCGTGTGACTGCTGTTCAGTGTAACTCCCTGCACACAATTAAAAGAGACCTTCTTCATAGCTGAAAACAATGCTGCACTACACTGTCATATACTGACTTCTGTTCATTTTCAGATATCTTGTTATGATTTTTGCACTAGACATTTTTAGCAGTTTCTTTTTCTTTGTTTTAATGAAAAAAACATATTTTTTATCCCTATTGTTTTCATTCTCTTGCCTTGTGTACCCCCAAAACTATCTCTGATGTGTAGTGTTCCCCACAACCCTGCTTCCCACATCTATTGGATGGTAATGTTATTGGGTAGCTGTATGAGGGCAGGATGCGTTGCTGGGAACAACGTGGAAGAATTGGCAGACACTAGAAAACACAGATGGCTTATTGAGAGCTGGCTCGGGTTCTAGTAATTAATTAAACCTGGTACAGCTCCTGTCTTTAGCAGAGTGTGATGGTCATGACTGAATAGCCCATAATGAAATTGTAAGAGATTGTCCAGCCTACAGTGCAGTAAATGCCTGGCACTGATGTTCCTGATATTTTATTAAGTGCTAATGAATTTATTTGAAACAACTGCAGATGTTAGTTATTAGATCACATTAACATGTTCCATAAATAAAATCCACAGTGTCCTCACATTCATAGCAGCTGTAGCTATTTTGCCGAATCTTGATATTTTTAATAGACAGCCACACCTTGGGCCGTATTCAGAGATCCGGTTTTAACGAAAGTTCCATGCGTATTTTTAGGATCGGATCGATTTTGCATCAGCTGCGCATGCGTAGTAATAGTGATAAGCCATCTACATTGAAGTTAAGGTCGGAAATGGCTAAGGGACGGACCTGTGAATCGGGCGGAGAATAATGCGACCCTAAGTGCGGCGGAAATATACGGACCTAAGGATTTGCATAGAAATGGGCGGGGGGAGGCATTGAGATGAGGGAAAGTGGGCGCGCTTACAGTTAGTTAGGGCCGGTAATATACGCAACTAATACACATGCCGGAAGTGAATGCGACCAGATAGGGCAAGTCAATGCAGGTGGAAGTTTAGGTCCGGCCGGAGGTTGCGAGGGGAGTGACTGTTTTTTCTGGTGGGCCGTGATCTTATTGAGGAGCCCTGTAATCTATACAAGCTCTTAAGGACCCGTCCTTTTTTGCCACGAAGAAGAAGCGTGTGCCGACAAGAGATTTAGAAGGTCGGATAAATCCCTTCTGGAGGTTCTCCTGAATGTATTCATTCATGGATTCAGACTCAGGAGGAGAGAGAGAGTAAAGTCTAGCCTTGGGTTATTTGCCTTCTAGAACCAGATTAATGGCACAGTCATACGGACGATGAGGTGGAAGGGAGTCACTGATGACATCAATGAAGTCTGCATACTCAGGCGGAAGACGATTTTCAGTGGCAGAGACGCACAGCAGGGGAACCTTGAGACACGATGAGCAATAGTACTTGTTCCAGCGGCTAATCTCGCCCTTAGCCCAGTTGATAACAGGATTGTGTCTTTTGAGCCAAGGATGTCCCAGAATCACAGGAGCGGAGTGTCAGTTGATGAGTAAGAACTATAATTCCTCCACATGACAAATACCTACTGTTAGACGAAATAAGGGTGATTATTTCCCCAGAGAGAGGCTTGCCATCCAGGCCACAGGCAGAAATGGGTGGAGAGAGTTCACGGACTGTAATTCTGAGAGAGTGCGCCAGGGTATAGTCCAAGAAATTCCCCACTGCTCCATTATCTACAAAAGCGGTTACTTCAAAATCTCGTCCTTAAATGCCAATCTGGCAGGGACAAGGGGGCTGATCCAGAGCTACAATGTTGTGCTGAGGGTACTAACGCTCAGCGTAACATCGATGCACTCCCCCCGACACTCCCCCTGTCCCGGCATAATTACACACCGTTACGTCGGCTGAAGGCTACCCTAACTTCAGCCAGTGTAAAAGAGTGTAATTACGCCAGGAACAGGATCGTAAGTATCTAACCCTGTCCTCCCTTCCTCATTTCCCTGCCTCCCTGCCTTCCCTAACTACAGCGTAGTTATGGAGAGAAACGCCCCCTCCACCATAACTATGCTGTAGTTACGGACACCCTATCCTCCCTAAAGAAAATCCCTAGCTATGCCGGCAACATCTGCCCAGCGTATGCGCAGATCGGCTACACAGCCGATCTTATGCACACGCCCACTGTACCTACGGCGGCGAGTGTAGCTCTGGATCAGCCCCAATGAGAGAGTTTTTAGAAGAGATTAAACTTAAACACAGATGGACTTCTTCCAAATCCACTGGGTTTAGGCATTTCCCGAGGAGGGCTTTTTCTTTGGGCATTGATCCGCCATGTGGGCTTCACCCCCACAGTAGACACAATCCTAAGGTGAGGCGTCTGTTCTTTTCTTGCCCTTGCCTGGTGAGGCAGTATGTACCAATTTGCATAGGTTCCTCTTCAGAAGGTGATCCAAAGAAAGCAGGATCCACAGGAAAGTTCTGGGTGACTCCTCTCTCCAGTCGTTTTTCCTTCAGGCGGCGGTCAATCTTGATCGTTAGCAGCATCAGATCTTCCAAAGACGTGGTAGTAGGGTGCTTCACCAGGTCACCTTTAATAGACTCCGCCAGGCCAGACCTGAATTGGCTACGGAGAGCAATATTGTTCCATTGAGAGAGGGTAGCTCAATGTCTGAATTCGGAGGCATATTCCTCAGCCGTCCTTCTCCCTTGTTTAAGAGACCGCAGATGAGCCTCAGCGGTAGCGACCTGATCTGAGTCTTCTTAGAGCAGACCCAACGCTTTAAAGAATTCCTCCACACTTTGGCGAGCGCAGTGATCCGGTGATAAGCTGAAAGCCCATGACTGGGGGTCACCCTGGAGAAGGGGGATGATGAGACTGACAGACTGTAGCTCATTGCCAGAAGCGTTGGGGCGAAGCTGAAAGTACAGCAGGCAGCTGTTGTTGAACTGGCTGAACTTACTCCTGTCCCCAGAAAATTTATCCGGAAGGTTCATTATTACGTCCATGACTGGGTTTATGGGAGGTTGTGGAGGATTGGCTGGGGGGTTGGGTACAGTTCGAAGTCTTGCGATGGCCCCCTCCTGAGAGTTCACCTTTTGGTCCATCTGCCCCAGGTTAGACACTTGGGCATTGATGGCGTCCGCCGTATTCTGTTCCATAATGTACTGTCCGGTTATAATGTTAGGAGAATTCTCACCAGGGCGCAGAGTCTAACCAAAATCTGGTGTTCACTGGAGCCCCTGATTGTGGGGACAGGCTAGGCCGCAGACAGTGGCAGGTCACGGTCCCTGATGGACATCTCCTATGTGTGCAGGTAAGGACACAGATAACGAACAGAGAGGACAACCAAGGTGACACAGAACCACAACGACAGACATATGATGTAACTAACAGGGGCTAACGCTCACTCAAGCACACCAAAAACACTGACTAGCAAACTGAGGCAGGGAACAAGGAGAGGGCAGGAACACAGATGGAACAAAAGGGTCAGGCAAGGCATGGGCACTCAACAATCAAGATAACAAGCAAGGCAAAAGAAGAGAGAAGAAGAAAAGCACAGGACAGCAAAGCTATAACTGGCGGGGGAAGTGTGTCCCCGCCGTTCTATTTACAGGGAGGCTGGCCAATCAGGATGCAGGGACTGGACCAGCCTTCCTTGAGTAATTGGATAGCGTCCCGGCTGCTAGCGAAACAGCTGGGACCAGGAAGTCATCACCACGCTGCGGATGTGGGCAGGAGGCGTTCTGGGGTCCCAATGGGAGCCGAAGGAGGAGGTACCGGTCGTGCACATGGCTAATTTGCATACCGTCACGCCCACGTGATGGTATGCAGGGAACAGACAGGCGCAGGTAGGAAGATGGAGCCAGCCGGAGCGAGGACTGCGGTAAGGAAGTTACATGCCGGTCCTGTGGCATGTAACACCATGTTGATTGCAGTGGAGTCATATTTAATCTGTTGCAAACAGTATTAGAGTTGAAAGGTGATGTTTCCTATCCAAGTCTATAAAACAGTGTAATAGTAAAGCTGGTCAGTATCTGTGTGCAGTAAGCAATTCAAAGATATATCCCTGCATGTAAAGAATACAATTAACTTCACTCCCCCTGAAATCAACATAGTTTAGCCCAGGAGTAACTAATTTCAAGCACTTAACTAGGTCTGTGTAATGTCTTATATATACATTGCAGGGAAGTTGTAATTTAAAGCACTGTATCTTTAAGGGCATCATCAGAGGATAGACATGTGACCAGGAAGTAGGCAGTAACTGAGTGTAGGAGAAGGGAGTAAGAAGGATGAGGTGATTGTAAGATCCTACTAATAAATTGCAAGCATGACCAATAAAGAATAAAGATGCATCAATATATACTGTTGAATCATCATTATATTCCTATCATAACTAGGATATAACAACTGGCGACGAGGATAAAAAAAAAAAATCAAAAAAAACAAACAAACAACTAATACCTTCTTAACAAATCAAGCATTTGAAATACTACAAACATGGCTGACTTGTTAGCATTAATTCCACAACCCCTGAAAACAACATGGTTTTGCTCAGGAGTAACTTTAGGTTCTTATTTTTAGAACTTTCTTAAGTCTGAATCAGGTCCTTAATTTCAATTTCCTTCTTAAATCTGGATCCAGCCCATTATGTATAATCATTAAAACGGTTTACACGAATCGGGTGGAGGTTTTATTTTGTTTATCCTTGTAATGTTTGGGAATACACACAAAATTAAAGTTGCTCAGATCAATTTATAGGTATATATGTTTGGGAATCGCTGTTGGCTTTAAACAAATCTTATGTGGGAGAATAATAACTTTCTTTTTGTCTATTTAGATTACTCTGACTACTATCGGTTATGGCGATAAGTATCCACAAACTTGGAACGGACGACTGCTTGCTGCTACATTTACCCTCATAGGAGTGTCATTCTTTGCTCTCCCAGCTGTAAGTCTATTGCCCTTTATATAGTTCTCTCCTGAAGAGATGGACATGGCATTTTCAGAATGTAATAAGTTCTGTTATATGCCACAGGGGATCCTTGGATCTGGATTTGCCCTAAAAGTTCAAGAACAACACAGACAGAAACATTTTGAGAAGAGACGTAATCCTGCTGCTGGGTTAATTCAGGTAATATTTTAGTCCCAAGTTTCCACATAGTGTGGGAGGTGTCATCTTTACATCACAAGTCTGACAAACAACAGCAGTCAGCACCGGTGCTTCGAACAGAAGGCATCCCGGGGATTTTGAAAAAAAGGCGGAGGGGGGGGATAGGAATATCTAAACCTGCCAATACCTTTGAGCAAAAATAAACCCTCTTTAGTTGATACTACAGAGAAAAATTCTGATATATTGTGATTGTGTGAGCTATTATTTCAGCTGAATTTAGTTTAAATTATAGCATTGTATAGATGTGCTAAATCCCTATTATAGGAGACAGAAGTAAAGAATTCAGTTAAACTTTGACATTTGCAACAATTATCAGCATGTATACAAATTCCAAACAGTGTGTGACACAGTAATAACACATACAGTCAGGTGCATAAATATTGGGACATCAACACAATTCTCATATTTTGGGCTCTATACAGCACCACAATGGATTTGAAATGAAACAAACAAGATGTGCTTTAACTGCAGACTTTCAGCTTTAATTTGAGGGTATTTACATCCAAATCAGGTGAACGGTGTAGGAATTACAACGGTTTCTATATGTGCCTCCCAATTTTTAAGGGACCAAAAGTAATGGGACAAACTAAACAATCCTAAATCAAACTTTCACTTTTTAATACTTTGTTGTAAATCCTTTACAGTCAATTACAGCCTGAAGTCTGGAACGCATAGACATCACCAGACGCTGGGTTTCAATTCATATCCATTGTGGTGGTGTATAGAGCCCAAAATATGAAAATTGTGTCGATGGGCTGTATGCAGACCGCTTATACACAATCTACGTTGCAACAAGTAACGTAGATTACGTGACCAAATTACTGCGCATGCACAGTAGCACATATCGGAAAACTGCTCTGCATACGGCCCGATGTCCCAATATTTATGCACCTGGCTAGATATAATTGTTTTTGGGATGCATTTTTATTTATTTTTAGCAACTCTTACAACACAGTTAATAAAAATAATTAATATGATATAATAATGCAATTAAGACGATAGAATGATAGATATGTGTAACTGCCACAGGTCATTCACTAAGGAAAAGGTCCCAATACTGGTGCCACACACCTCTCTTGCAGGAACCAAAAATCATGACTGAAGAGAGATGGGATGCAGAGACTGATAGGAGGCCTTTCAATCTCTGCACTGACTGGCTGCACTGGTCTCCTGTTAATCTTAGCAGGAGACCCGTGCAGCTAGCTGTTTTACTGGCTGTAGAAACTCCTGTTATTTGTGTGTGGCACCGCCACCTCCTGGTTGGATTTTCCCCATCTCTCAGTCTCCATAATTACCAGCAAGCAAAATGCAGAGCTCTCATTACTTTATTACTGCTTCAGATAATTATGAAGTCAGAAAGATGGGGGAATTCCATCCAAAAGATGAAGGTACAGGTCTGATATTTAAAAATAGCCACACGTTACTTGATATTGGGAGCTTGACTCTAACATTTCTGAATTAATTATTGGATCTATTAGAAATCCATCTTGTCCACACATTGATAATTGGGCCACTGGATGATTGAACAAAGTATTTATTTATTTTATGAACAGGTTTTTATATAACTCTATCAGATTACATAGTACTTTACAGAGGATATTTTAACAGTCACATAAATCCCTGCCCCATTGAAGCTACATTCCAAGTTCCATCCACACAGACTGGGGCTAATTTAGTCAGCAGCCAATTAACCTACCAGCATGTTTTTTGGAGTGTGGGAGGAAACCGAAGCACCCAGAGGAAACCCACGGAGACATGGGGAGAACATACACACTACACACAGATCCTAGTGCAGAAATTGAACTCATGACTTTAGTGCTGTGAGACACAAGTGCTACTTACTGAACCACTGTGCTGTACCAGTGTATGGCCAGCTTTAGATCAAAACAGGTGGAAATATAAACCCGGGCAAAACCATGTTGGTCTTCGGGGCTGTGGAAGATGTAAATAGTATAAAGAGAATTTAAGTTGAGAGGAGTTTCCTATCTAAACTTTAAATTACAGATTAAACATAAACCTATGCAGAATCGCTGCCTGCAGGGCCGGTGCTAGGGTGTGTAGAGTCCACCTGCAAAATATAAATTTGCTCCCTCACTATAGCAACCTGCTAATATTATATGTCCCCTCCGTCATTTAGCTAAATACTATTGGCCTGATCCAGACCTACGCTCATGAAATGCTCGTGTGCGTAGTGTATTTACGCCAGTGTATCTACGATGCACACCCATAGGCCCTCCCCTTGGTCATACTTACTCTTGCTGTCTTACGCCCAGCGAACCCTATCCTAACTTTTCTGATTGTAACTGCGGGCGGCCGTAAGCTCCTTGTGTAGTTACGACACTTAGCATGCCCATACTGTACGATTTAAATGCCCCACCCCGCCCGCCCCAAATCGTGTGCCAGGCACGCCCCCTCAACCAATTTACGAAAATCGTATGCCAGGGACCCTAGTTACGAATGTGGTACGCTCAAGGCCCATACGCTCAGAATTTCTGAGCGTAAGATGAGCGTAACATCTGCCCCGCGCATGCACAGTAAGTACAAATGGCCGTTTTTACACTTACGACTATAGTAAAAATGCACACAAGCATAGGTCTGGACCAGGCCCTATATGTCCCCTTCATAAATATAATCAAACAGTTTTGTCCCTGTTCCTATGTAATGACAAAAAATATAGCCTGTATACTAGATGTTAACTATAATGCAGACATAGTGTAAATACATATCAGAACCCATAAATAACATGTTAGACATTTTAAAATGCAAAGTTTCAATATTTAATGCTGCTACTCACTGTTCTGTAGGCCTCTCTGTTGACAGGCGACGATCAGCTGGACTTCGGCTCTGCGTCTTCTGCATGTTGCTGGAGCTGGCGACGACGTTCTTCTCCTTCATGGTCCTTCTGGCGTATGACGTGTATATCGGCCACGATATCACGTCAGAGGATGACGTGACCGAGATTATAAATGAGGTCCCTGGCATGACATAAGTCATTCACCGGAGGGACCGTAAAGGAACAGGACATCGTCACCAGCCCCAACATGCAGAAGATGTAGAGCCGAAGTCCAGCTGATCATCGCCTGTCAACAGAGAAGCCTACAGAACAGTGAGTAGCAGCATTAAATATTGAATTTTAGTTAACATCTAGTTTACGGGCCATATTTTTTTCATTACATAGGATCGGGGACAAAATTTTTGATTATGTTTATTTAGGGGACATCTAGTATTTAGCTAAAGGACAGAGGGGACATCTACTAATGACATAACTGACAAAGGGGACATATACTAATGACATGACTGATGGAGGGGGCATTTCATTGACATTAGGTTACGGAGGGCATAAACAGTATTTTGCTTTGAACTATAACGGAGGATAGTATGGTTGCGGCAGCATGCCATTAACCCTTGCCATGCTGTCACTTAGGGTACTATAAGGCACAGCATGCCCTGCAATATATGGGCATGTTGTGCCTTATAGTACTATATGCAGCAGCATGCCAGGGGTTAAGTGAATGGGGACACCTATTTTGAGTATTTTAATCACATTTTAATATATTAAAAATATTTAGAAAAAAAAAACCTCCCGCGATCTCCAGTGATTTTGAAAGGGGTTCATTTGCCGCGATTTGAGGCATAATCACGGCAAATAAACCCTTTCAAAATCACCAGACATCGCTGGAGATTGAAAATCGCCTGGGGAAATCGCCCCTTTGTAAATTCACAGGCAATATAGGGAGATTTTTAGGGTCAATTTAAATCGCCCTTTGTAAATGAGGCCTCATCTATGTAAATATCAGTCACTAGAGTGACTATTGACTGATATTTACATAGAAGAGAGGATGGGCCGGCCCCTCTTCAAATGGGTAAAAATGGCTGCTTCGGTGCCTGTCATTTTCATATATGAGAAGAGAGAAAGCCTCCTCTACTCATCTGTTCACCCCTATTGTAATGCTGCCTCACCAGTCCCTTGCTGGCTCTCCAGCTAAGTATGCTAAGGAAATAAATTCATTGCAGCTGTCACATTTGTGAATTAGTTCCAATGGCCCTAATTCAGAGTTTAAAAATTAGAGGGGAAAGTTACTCCTGGGCCAAACTATGTTCATTTCAGGGGGGCCATATTTCATCTGTTTCAAACAGTATCACAGTTGAGAGGTGATGTTTCCCAGACCAAGTCTAAATAACAGAGTAAAAGTGACTCAATAAGCAAGAACAAAGTATTCTCCCTGAGAAGAAAAGTAATGTGACTCCCCCTGAAATCAACATGGTTTTGCCCAGGTGTAACTTTCCTCTTATTTTCAAACTCTAGCGGGGATTAGTTATGGTGAGTTGGTAAAATCTACCCCCCGTGTGGATCTCTTAGCATACGGAACTAGGTTTCATACGCTAGGAGATCTCTAGCGTAACATCTGCCGTGCTGATGTAACATTTAGGGAAACTTATGTACTAACAGTACTAATTCGGGATCTGGACCAATGTGCGTATGAAATACCTCTAGCCAGAGCAGCTTCTATGGCGATTGAACTGGAACACCTGCCCCGAGCCCTGTGCCCTGGGGGTTCCCCCGTCAGCTTAACTTTCAGAGCCACCTGCTACACTATATTAGTAGTGTGCAGCAGCTCTGTAGATGCTGCCAGGGCATAATGGCAGCGGGTATCAGAGCTACTATCTGTACAGGTTAAAGGTTCAATTCTCAACAACAGTTGAGAGTCATTAGGTTTGGTCCTTTCTTTGATCTTAGAATAATAAATTAATTATGGAAGGAATGAATAAAGCAACTAATTGTTGCTCAGTAGCTCAAGCAGCGTACTAGAGATTGCTGTAGGTATATGTGGTGTTAACCTCTACTGTTTCTGCCTCTATTCCAATGCCAGTGTATGTACTGCTGTACAAAGAAGGTTTATCCACCTATTCTTAGGATTAATACCACTTTGTAGTAAAAAATATTACTACAAATATTCCTCTGTAGGTGTATGATAAAAATAGTGATGACCTACATTCCAGTCCATAATGCTGTAAGCTGACACTCCCATATGAAAGATAGCCTGAGCAGATGATCACTATGGCTGACAGATGCAGGAGTTTTTGTATGGAGAAGGTTCTATTACTCACCTAGGGGTAGATCCAAAACAACATCCGCGAATGAATTTACGCTAGCCGCTAGCGTAAATTCACACGTTAGTACTTACGGCGCATGCGCACGTCAGTTGTTACGCCACGTAAGTGATAGCGTAAGGGGCAGACACGTATCAGTATCGTATCAACTTACGAAGGCACGTGCTAGGCCAGCCATACGCCACCCACATTTATGCTTCGAAGGCGGAGCGAGCTATTTAAATCGTACAGTATGGGCGTGCTTAGCAGCGTAGTTACATGCGAGAAGTGGTTATGCAGCGTAAAGTTAAGGTAGGGTATGGAAAGCGTAAGGCGCTTAAAATACGTACATGAGAGGGGTGTGCCGAGGGGAGTGCATCGAGGGTACGCTAGCGTAAGCACGCAGCGTAGTAGAAGCGTAGCTCTGGATCTGGCCCCTCATGTTAGAAATTGGTAAAACTACCCCATTGTAGTAAAATGGATCCCCATGAATCCTTTGTTCAGATTTCCGCACTCTAAAAAATCTTTGCATCTTGGCCATAATGACTATTATCTTATCAATAGATTTGCTGTACTCTTATGAATATTGGCCCAGCATTCACTGTTTTGTAAGAACTGAGTTTGCTGTAAACAACGTGTTTTCAGATTGATGAAATTTCAGTGTAATATATCTGATTATTTTTTTAGGCATCCTGGAGATTTTATGCTACCAACTTGTCCAGGATGGATCTGCACTCTACGTGGCACTATTATGAGCGCACAGTCACTGTGCCAATGTACAGGTAGCCAATCAGAAGACATATCTCAAAACTGAAACAATTTCTAAAACATTTATTGTCCTCACATTCTTTCAGTGCTGTCTCACAAGTCCATTACCCTGATTTCTTAATATTTTAATTTTGTTATCAATTTTAATTCCATGCTTATACATTCTTATTATTTCCTTGGTATTATTTAATTCATTTTATACTGTTTCATTTTTGTTTTGGTTTGTTTTTAGTTTTTTTCATTTGACAGTTTTTTTCTTTTCATTTGCTCTTCTCACCGTTCCCATTGTTCATAGCGTTTTGTTCTGTCACACCAACATATGAAGATGGCTCTGACACCATTGGATTCTAAGTAACTTTTCATCAAGTCTTGGGGTATGTCATTACAATATTAAAATACTTCAAGCCGGTTTTCCTGATGAAACTACACATTAATGAGTAATTTTTCATTAAAATTAATGTTGGTTTTTAATAACATTGGGGTAGATCCAGAACTGCGCTTGCAATCCGTTTTCTAGCGTAGCGTATTTACGTGTGCGTACCTTCTATACACGCCCCTTGGCACACCCCTTGAATGTACGTATTATGTCCGAGATCCGCTTTCCAAACCCTACCTTAACTTTTGCCCACGTAACCGTTGTCATCCGCTCACATACAGATGTGCAACACGTATTTACGCAGCTAAGCACGCCCATACTGTACACTTTAAATACAAACCCCCGCCTACATAGCGTATTTCAGACGTATTTTTGACTCACGTAAAATTGGCACGTAAGGATTTACACGACAGATACGTGAATGGCCCATAGGTTCACATTTACGCTACATTACAGAGCGTATTTTCTATGGTGCGCATGCGCAGTACTTAACAAAACGTGATTTTACTTCTCAGCCAAGCGTAAATTCGCTCACAAGCGTTGTTCTGGATCTGCCCCAATATGTTAATATATTATAAAGGTAATGCCATATTATGTGCCCATCTTCGGGTACACCCTAAAACGGTTATGTGTACATTTTATGTGGGTTTTTTTTGTTTAAGTATTAAAACAAATACCATGAAGTATTACTTGGATTTCTATTTCCTGCTCTATCTGTCTACATCTCTCTACATATTATAATAATGACCTGCCACCTGTTGACAGCTGGAATTTGCTGATTTAGTTTTCCTGTTATATATGTATCACAATGGTCATTTATAAATGTTTAGCTTATTTGGGTAAATTGGTAATATGCAGTACATTCTCACCTCCTGTAGAGGGACCACAATGAATGTTATACTGTTAAATGCATATACTGTACAGATGCTATCAGTACAGCACCACTATCATTGGTATTTTATTGTAATATTTTCTGTTTTCGTTAGATTGGCCGACTGTTATATGTAATCACATTAATAAAGCTGCCCACATTATAAAGTGCCTGACAAATCAATCCCCCCTCCACAAGTTTAGTGCACCCACAAAATTCCTTATCTTCTTGCTTTTTTCCCCTCCCTCTTCTCCCCCTTATTATGCTGTTTGGCGAGCAGCTCACAAACATATGGTGCATCCAGGTATGGCACAGATGTATGTGGAATATTTTGTCTTCCACCCTCACACCTGGTATTGTGCTGTGGTTATGCCATCCCAGCTGTGGTTTGTGTACACACAATGATTGTCAGATCGCTGTGAATATTTGTGTTAATGCTATGTATGCATATGAATGTTGTATAATAGTGGGGATTCATACACCATGATCTTGCACATATTGGACCAGATCGACAACCAATAACGATGGGAGACTTATATATGATATGCTTTGAGATATGCATGGTGGGTGGGCTACGGAATGGTGGTCGTACATTAAGGGCATTCCAAAACCCTTACATAGATCTACCATTAAATATGTGGACTTTCCACATGTGGAGACCTAGGGCAGGGCCCTGCATGTGGAAGGCCCATACGTGTGAGTGAAGTGCAGGGGGTGTGCACTAACCTCGCATGTACGGAACTACATTGCAAAGGCTAATGTACAGAATTTGAGCGAAGTTCTGGATCCGGCCCATTGCAACTGAGAATATTGGGGTTTTTATGTCTACATGTGGGTAAATGACAGGCATATTACAGAGAATTTAACATCTACATAGTGGGAACTTGCATTTTTTTTTTATAAAGTTGGGATTAAAGTTAGTGATCTTACAATAGCTCAATATAAAATCGAGTTAATGATAGATATTGATTTTAGTTTAGTCCTCAAACTGGCTTCCTAAGTGATGTCCCTTTTTACATTGAATTAATATTCATCAAAACGCATGTTCACTAGAAACTTGTCACATAACAGATGCACAACCAATGTATTATATGATCACATTTTGCTGATAGGGGGGTGGAATAGTAGGGTGCACAGGTGTGGGATTTAATTCTGGGGTCACCTCAGTACTGCTTGAACTTGGTGTTACTCCCTATTCCTACGTTGTGCTTATTGTGTTGTGTACACATTCGTCATGAGATCTATTTGTGGTTGTATGGTAGTTTACCCCATTTGTTTTTGTGTTTGTGGCCTGCTGGTTCTAGTTTGTTCTTTTTTTATGAATGATTATCTTTTAGAAAATAATAGAAATTACAGTTGTACAAGTAATTTCCCCAAAGCCAAATGAGACAAAAAAGATACAAGAAAGAAACAGACTTTATGAACTTTAGAATTAGAACTTTACATATGTTGTATTGATTAGTTTTATTTGTAAATAAATTGTCATAAAAGCTTATATAAACTTCAATATATGGTAATCATATTATATTCATTCTAAATCATCTGAAAGGTTAGATATTCACTTTGGTCCAAAACTCAAGGCCAAAAGCTAGTTAAAATTTTAATAATAATAAATAATAATTTATTAATAATAATAATAATAATAATAATAAATAATACACTCTGAATTAGTTACTGCTTGAAGAAAGTAATATATGGTGTGAAAGTAATATATGGTGTGACTTGCTTTTATTTTTACCTTTATTAATAGGTTGATTCCACCGCTGAACCAACTGGACCTACTGCGGAACCTTAAAAGCAAATCAGGATTAACATTCAGGTCAGACGTGGCAGTGTGGGAATTCAGGGGTAGCCGTATCTGTGGGGTCATCATGCATGCACTGTACTAATTTCTGATAACATCTCCGTACATCTGAAGATCATTTTTTTTCTTTATATTTCAATTTTAAAAAGCATTAAATAACAAAGAACGTATTTTATGTTTTTACAAGAGAGTTTACATTTATATGGTTTTTTATTTTTTTTATTTAATATTTAATTTATTTATTAACAAATTTTTAAAAAGTAGCAGCATATATTATTTAAAAATGTATTTAAAACACATGGGGGTGGAGGTTGTAGAAGGATCCTGCACACAAACTTGCAATATATAGGACAATAGGGTTTGATACAAGAGTGCACATGCTAAATATCTTAAAAGACGATAAAGTTGCAGTGTAAAAATGCTCAGTCGACTGTATGTCACAAAGCAATGTCGGTGTCAGGGACTAAGGAATCTTTGAGTGTAGAAAGAATACATGTAATCTATATGAAAACCATGTAAGGGATGGAGAGAGGTTGTTGATAGGGTAGAGGAATGTTAGGAGGATGGTTAAGGAATTTGATAAGCTTGTGTGATGAGGTGGCATTTTAGGGAACCCTGTTTTAGGACGAGGAATGGCCCTCTACAGATGATAAAGGTTCAATAACTGGGAGGTGGAACAGGTAATGTGTGTGCAAGACATAGATCCTCTGCTGAGTGAAGGGACTGAGTTGGGCAGTGCCGCAAGACAAGTGAAGATATGTGTGTTGGTGCAGTTTTGTTGCCTTTTGTTTAGCGAAATTATTTGATATGGTAAAATGCAGACAGTCAGTGATCTTATCAAATCTTAAAGCAGGATACACAGTTTGCTCTTGTAGAGAAATGATGGATATAGGGCATTGTATTATATTATTAGTATATGGGAAATGCTGGGTACTTGTAAACCAGACCCCTGAATATTCCTCGATGAGGCAAGAAAATAATGCAATGAAATCAGAGGCTTGCTATCTCTATGGCATATTTTTTATTGTTCAGAGTATGCATTTGGAAAGCACATGATAGGATGATGAATGAAGAGCACCGTTATGTGGGCATATGTACCAGCGGCAGGAAGATACAAAACAATATACTTAAAAGTATTGTAATTGTGTATTTTTAAGACTCAAAATCACACTCCCACAAAGCCACATAGTAATGGCCTTGCTTCCATAAGATGATGTATGTCTAAATGTGTACAAGACTTCATTGCACACATTTGTGTACGCATTTTTCTGGGCATGTACAGCACTAAAAAAAGTTTGCACATTCTAAAACCCACTGTGTTTGCACAACTCCACTTGTTTCCCAGTGTCTTCATAGATTTACTTTATCTGTTGTTAAACGGAAGTACAGCATCATTCTGCATATACTAAATATTAATATTTGCTGTCTAATGTAACATGCACTTTCTGCATTCGTTTTCATGATTAATCTTGCATTTTACTAAAACTAATATGCTGTGGAATGTATTCAGAGTGACCTCTCTGTGTACACGGGAAAAAGAATCTTTTACAGTGCCAATGCACATCTATTTGTTCAGAATCTGAGGTAATCAGTATGCAGTTTCCATGGTTACAAGCGACTGTGGTTGCCATACCAACACCTCCTGTTCTTTCTGTGACTCATGCGTTTCTTGCATCCAATGTATGTGAGTTGAACACTGAAAAGAATGATAGATGCTTTCCGGTTCCTCACTGGACCAACAGAACATAAAAAAGAATTCTCCTGCTCCAACATGTATATAGGAACAACTTGTAGTCATACTGGATATGTAATGAATATCTGAATCTTACGGGCAAAGAATTACAGTCCTTAAAGCAGATTAGCCCGGCCTTTCATGCACCTGTTTGCATTTACCTATAAATTCATCTGAGCATTTTGTGTACAAAGAATTACAGTAAAATACTATGGGTTGGGTATAGCAGTTTTGTTTAATTATTGTAGATACTGAATAGATTAGACAAATATAATCTATACATTCCTTCTATGACACTGTATGCTATTTTCTGCGGAGAGCTTAAAAAGCACCAATCATCTCCTTTTTGTGATGATATAATGGTCATGATTAGAAGCCGGTGTTGCTGCTGGCACCTGTAAGATTGATAGACTTCCATCACATCAGCATTGGTGCAGCCTTTGTTATGGATCCTTTGAATGGTGACATTAAATTTTAATATCAGTTGTAAGTGGGGTTAGTAATGTAAAGGTTGTTGACACAATACAATATCACTACATATCACTTTCTAAAAAAATACACATACAAATTAATGACTGTTCTTGCTTATCCAATGGATGTAATAATAGACCGGATCAAAACGGAAAACGGGTACTTTCCGATGTGCGCCTGCCACAATGTCAGTACTGATCTAGATCTGCAAGATCCAGACCGTTTATTTTGAATGAATTGGGCGTGTTTCTATTGGTAAGTGATGGGAGGATAGATGCTAATTATACAGTAGAGACCTCTGATGGACCTGAATGTCCTCCCATGTGCTCACACGGAAGGCAGCGCCAGTCTCACTTTCTCAATTGAAGAGAGCTCCATGCCCTATCAATGCAATTTTTATACACAGTGGTATTCACATCCTTACACTGTAAGTGTAGTGAACTATCATTTCTACAATGTTCTATTCAGAAGGAGAGGATACGCTCTAAGGCCTGGATCCTGATGCCTCCTCTGCCTCCATAACTGATTCACAATGCAGCACAAAGGAGAGCAGGGCAATCCAGCTGCTCTCCCGACATGCCCAGAGTGAATCCGTGACCCGGGGGAATAGTGGATATTGGATCATATGTAAGGGCTAAATCCAGTCTTTACTGTACGCTTTAAATGCCAAGGACCACCCACCATGCATATCTCGTACACATGGCGGATAGCCCAGTCCCTGTTGCGGGAACCGATTTCCACATGGAATGCAGCGCTGGGCGACTGCGTTCCCTTGCGGAAGAATAGGCATTGCACATGAGCAGTGCCTATTCATAGCTGACCTGCATATGTGGCATGCTTATACATTTTATTAAATCTGGATCCGGCCCTATAAACTGTTAACAAATAGTGTTGCTTTGATAAGCTTATATATGGCATTAGCCAAAATCATGGTAGTTGATATATAACATTGCTTTTACTGCATTCACTATTTTTGAATACTTTGCGTGACACAAAAGGTCGTTCTGAGCAGGGAGATTAATACTAACCATTATTGCCTTATTCCTTTGAATTGCCTGGCTTGCTTATTCTCCTGCCTGTTAATCAGGGAAACTAGCTGTGAATTAACAGAGAATGCATCATTTTTTCATTGCATCACAGCTAACATGGTATTGCTTCTTGTTTTAAGGAAAGAGCAACAGGCTGAGCCTCAACCCAGGTTGGTACCCTGAAGTGTCATATAACCGTACATGTGTCTCCCATTCATGTTAACCCTCACTGTAAACCTCCTCATAGCTACTATGGCTATATATGTGTGCCATGTAATGTTCTTCACAACAACTAAAATGTCCTGTCATTCCATAATCTATGTACTCCACCTAATTTCACTAACAGCACAGTTCACCTGCCACATGCATATGATGAAGGCAGCCATTTTGTAGGTTTACAACATATTCATTTATTAGTTAAATTATAATATGATTGCTTCAATGAGCTTAGTAGTGAATGTAAAGTCTGCATTAAAATGAATATTGTTTGTCCCAACTAAATAGCTGCCTCCACCGGGAGCAGGAGACAGTCACATCTTACATTGTAGTTAGTAACTAATGTATACAGTATGGCCTACAATGCAGCAACTAATGCTTTTGTTAGCTTGGCATCTGTAAACCCATGTTGTTCATGCATGAATATGTTTTCCTTACATTCAACTAGCTGAGATCACATCTTCCCCTTTTGCCAAATTTTATTGTCCAATGAAATTGCAGCTTTAGTTGACTGTATACTATGATAAAAATAAAAAATCAAAAAACAAATATACCAAACATTAGAATATTTTCTTCTGATGCAATTATGCCAATACTTTAATACTTACCTGTCCTGCAATCCCTGGGGGTCTTTTCCTACTCCGGGAAGCTGTTTTAACATAGCAATCGCTGCAACTGGTTTCTATGGCTTTATTGGGCATAGAAACATAGAAAGTGATGGCAGATAAGAGCCACATGGCCCATCCAGTCTACCCAGTTGTTTAGTTAAAGCTATACTGGTCAGGTAAGAATTGTCTGTCTGTGGTGATCTCCATCCTCAAATGGTAGATTTCCATGACAGGTAAGCAGACAAGAGGGAAGTTTTAAAAAGTTTCTGACACTGTGCCCCCAAAGAAAACAAAGGGAAGTGTATAAGAGGAGAAAGATCAGTGATATCTCCAGTGCTAAGATTGTCCTTTCTCTCATTAATACATGGAGCTCAAAATACCTTATCATAGTCTCTTGGAAGTGCTATTCTGAATGAAAGCTTTTCATAGTTGATAATATACACCACATATTATACTCCAGGGACTGTGTATTACTGAGCAGAATAACATACATGAAGTATTTGAATACTCTGCAGCATATTACCATATTAGGGAGTGATAGCTCTGTGTACACATGCCTATAGGGACTGGTACCCGGGCAGACTTGGATAAGGAAATGGATGTCATAGCTGATTGGCCTGTGTCAGGATGCCATCCTAAAAATGGATGTCTCAGTGAAGTTATCTGCCTCTCAATATTTGCCCCAGTCAGGAGAAAGCTGAGGCAGAGCCCTTGGTGTTTTTGGAGGTATGCTTATATGTGTAGGTTAAAGATTGTAGTATACAGTATAGGTGTAGAGTGAGTTTTATGCTCATCGCCATCATTTCATGTATGCAGGAGTTGGGAATATTAAGGAAGACTGTGGCTATTGAAAAACAGCTGAGAGGAGTGGTTAGCAGAGCAATCATATAAATGCCTGGATATCGCAGTCCTGTGGTTGTAGTTCCCACACATCTATTAATTGTAGATCTGATCGCAGACTAATTGAAACTGAGGATCAGCAACTGATAAGCAAGTTATATGTCTGTACAGTGTGAGTTTTTAGTCTGTACTTCACCTACTGACCATGGAAGTAAATATTTTGTCTACATTTAACAATTCAAATGGAATTAATGACATAATAAAGTTATATGTTGGTGCAGCCCACAAAATGGCTTCCTCCAGTTTACTTAGACACTTTAATTTCTGCAAAACCTGATCCAATAGATTTACATTAGAAAAAAAACACTTAGAATATTGTATCCAGGCTTTGCTGAATGTTACAGGTGTTTTTATGTGATATAAGGCATCAGAGAGTAGCTGGAGCTACTAGATGGACTATACTGCTGTTAATATTGGACGTTACATTGCTGTCACTCTTTGAAAGCAGACTGTGTCAGTTTAAACAATACTGACACCTTGTGGCTTAGCACAAGAAAAGACACAAACTTGTATATTAAGCAATAATGCCCCTAATTTACATAGAAAGAATTCTACAAATGAACTTGGAACCACTTGTATTTCGAATTCTTTATTAACTTATAATATATGACATTGTATACACCAGAGGCGAAGCAGGTGTAAGTGTAGTCCTGAGCTAATCCATGTTGAGAGATGATATTTTCTGGCTCAAGTCTAGTTTACAGATTAAACTTCATTTTATACACTATGGGGCTGATACAGAGCTACGACATTACATTGAGCGTTTTAACGCTTAGCGTAACATCGCTGCTTTGCCCCGACACTCCCCCTTGTTGGAGTGTATTTATACTCCCTTACGCCGGCTGAAGGCTACCCTAACTTCAGCGGGCGTAAGGTAGTGTAAATACGCTGGTACGGCGGCGTTAGTAAGATAACCTTAGCCACAGTATTACCTGTAACAGCAGTAGTTGCACCAAATATATACCATAAACTGTCCATTATTGTAACACTTGAATCCCTACTAGTAGAGTACATTATGTTAAGTTTGAATGATAAAAAATGCATTTCCAAGCATTAGCCAGATGACACAATACTTTTAATCAAGTTAATTAAGAATATGAGTAAGCAAGAATTCTCAGTGAGCTCAGAGTGTTGGTCAGGATCCAGACCTCTATGTACATGGATTCTCAAGCATAGGATATAGAAGGAACTTGTACTGACTTCTAACAGTTAAAGGCTGGATTAAGATTTCAAGCACACAGAAATTCTCATAAGATCGGAGGTCTGAATAGGTACGTAGAGAGAGGGAACGCCTATACTGTAACTTAACTAAGAGGGAACGCCCACTTGGGAGTAAATCTGCTTACAGAAATGGTACGTAGATAGCGTAAATAAGCTACTACGCATGCGTAGTAGCTCAATCCTTAAAACAACGTACATGGGATGAAAACTACGTAACTGTGTATCCGGACCTAAGAGAGGAAGGTTACACCTGGGAAAAACCATGTTAATTTCAGGGGGAGTCAAGTTAATTATATTCTTTGCATGCAGGGATATATCTTTGAATTGCTTACTGCACACAGATACTGACCAGCTTTACTATCACACTGTTATTAAGACTTGGTATAGGAAAAATTACCTCTCAACTCTAATACTGTTTGCAGCAGATGAAATATGACTTCCCTGCAATCACCATGGTTTAGCCCAGGAGTAACTTTCCTCTCTTAGGGCCGTATTCAGACTTCCGTGCTGCGATCGGAGCGCAAATATACGCACAGACGGAGCAAGTTACACCCACCAAAACCCGTCCTCTCGGAAACTTCCGCCTCCATAGACTAGCCCTAACTCTCTGCTGCCATTTAGTAGCGTATGTGTCCTTCGTCCGCACGTATCTTTGTAATTGCGCCCACTTCCCTTCATTTAAATGCCTCCTCCCGCCCATTTCTATGTAAATTCCTCCGTGTGTATATTTCCGTGGGAGTTCCATGCGGAATTTCTTACATCCGATTCCCAAGTCCGTCCGCTTGGCACTTCCGCACGTATGGTCTACGTTGACTGCATATAATAAGTTACTACGCATGCGCAGTTTAAACGTACTTAAAAATTTGCACGGAAGTCGCCGATAATGCGGTTCTCTGAATACGGCCCTTAATTTCAAGCTCATTCTTAAGTTTGGATCCAGCCCATTGTGAGTACTTTTGAATTAAGACACCCAAAAATGACGTCCTGCACTCCACTCTCCCTTCAGTGTTTGATACATAGCCGTAAGTTGGTTCAGCCTCTTGTCTTTAGCGGTATGAGATGTAGCTTTATAGGCTTATTAACAAATGCACCATTTCACATAAAGAAATTGTGAGTTGTAATTTCACTTACTGGTTTTTGTACCAGTTCTGCACTTAACAACAAATAACATTAAATGGAATATTTTTTTTCCTTTATTATGTTCACATTGCTTATTTACACTCACATCTTCAAGACTTTGCTCTCTGGAACCTATCTCTTATTTTAATAATAACATTGCTTGAGCTGGAATTATGATCACTTGCTTATCTGAAACATTAGTCATTAAAAGGCAGGCTTATCAGTGTGCACATGATCTGGAAAGCTCATTGTCATCTTTAGCCCATTTATGTTGTTATAGTGTAAAAAAAAGTGTTTAATTAGTAATGGGAAGAGTCCTGAGAAGTCTGGTCTTTTATCATTCAAACAGCAATGCTTGTTACTCATAGACAGCACCCTGCTGGACTGTGTGCTCCCTAGACTGTAGGTAAGTATCTCTTTGGATTAGGTTTTGCTAATGTAATGGCATACAGAACTGAAATTTGGGTTTATTCAGTAGATTTTAAATATTTAGGGGATAAATGTGCTGATTAAAGATATTGTCCAGTTTGGATTACAACTTATTTGAATGACCAACACAATAGGTCCTTTTATGAGCCCCTTTTATCTGAAGCCAGAACATAGAGAAAATGCATTATGCTGCGTGCAACATATTGATATACTCACAAACAAAGCATCATCTTCCATTAGTGATCCAGTTGTCTCATATAACTGGAGCCTTGGCTGCCAGCCACTTCCTGGACGCAGACCTGCCCTGCACCTGGTGCTAATAATCAGACACTGCAAAGCCTCTTCAATTATAGTTTGTTGCATCTGGGTGTTGCATACACTGCCGTTCTGGACATGCAGAGTATGACAATATACGCAAAATGAAGCTACGCTACTGAGCTGGATTAAGTCATTTTCCATAGAGCAGAATGTTGAACTGACGCTCTGAACAGCAGATCATTTTAGCTGTTTAGTTTTCTTTTATAAATAGCTATGGGTACATTATTTTCCTTAACAGTCATGGAAGCTATTGTGAAAGTGAATATGGTTTACGGTTTAACACTGTTAAGTTGGGAACACATCTATGCACAAATCATGCCAATCATACTGTTTCAGACCATATGGAACTATATTGTAAGTGTGTACGTTTCCACGATCTTAATTTTTATTAATACAAAGGTCGTATTTGAATTTATGCACATACTAACAATCACATTCCAACATGTCAGACAAATATGGTAGAGTGTGTGCTTATAGGACGTCTTTTTCTGATTATAGTTATTTTTAAATTGCTTACGCACTGGCATTTTACTTCTGTCATTTTATAATATACCCCCTAAGTGTTCAGTTATGAGTGAGTGCAAACATCAGCTTACACAATCACAAGATTTTCATTTTACATTTAGACACGTGGCAAACATGAACGTAACTAAAAAGGCAACCAAGATCCTCATCCTCTCATCCTCCTCTTTAAATCATGTGACAATATGTGTACTGTGCCTGAACAGTGTGTATGGGCAGGGGAGTAGCGAGGGTGGAACCGGTGGAGCTTGTGCGCTGGGCGCTGACAGACCAAAGGATTGCAGCAGAGTACAGTCAAGTGCCATCTCCAGATCTCTATTATACTAGTGCGTGGGATAATATCATGGGTCTAGGAATGACACATATTATAATATATGTGGAGCATATTAGGGGTCTGGGAATTGGAACACTATATACAGTGTATAGAGTGCAATATTCAAACCCTAATATAAACCCCATATTATAGTATAGTATGTGTCATTCCCAGATTTATTATATACTCCACATGTGCCATGTCCATAGATGTGTAATGTAAGAAGGGAGATGTGGAAATGTAAGGGGGGGTGCAGGGAGTAGTGTATTGGAGACGGGGCACAAGGCGGCAGGTATGTAATTAGGTGGGAGAGACCAAAAGGCAGATGTTTAACTTCAGTCCTCCAGAACTCATGACTGAGCTGTAGCAGTCTCCTTCATGCTAGTTCTTAAACTGTTCAGCCTTTCTCTGAGTGGCTTTTTACTAATTCTGCAAAGAATTTCCAATTTTACTCTACCTGGTTACACAGGTTTAAAGTGGGTGTATGATCTTTTCATGTGCTCTATTTAATCTGAAAATGAACCTCTTTCTATGCTCTTTTCCCCTCTGGATGCTCATAAATGAGAACAGTTATGATTCATGTCTTTTAAATCTATTTAGGATTTCCTTTTTATAAGGTGAATCTATATTCAAGCTTAACCAATGTAATAGCAATTGGTAACATCTGTTTGGTTTTAGTGATGTCACTAACTTCTAGTGAACTGATTGGCTAATTTTAATCATTTGATCAGACCAATGAAAGGCTGACTCCATCTTGTGAATGTGTGAAACATTTCAAAACCTAACCCCAGCACCATGTACAGTATAACCTGACAATTTATAGGTCTGTAGTAAGCTTATATCTCAAGGAGCCAGAGCTAGTGACATCTTTTGGGGAAACTTGCAGTGTGTTTAATTTTTCTCTCTCTTTCATGTTCCATTTTACTTCATGTCCTTGAGACTAATTTTTCACTCTCCCATGATTTCCAGTAAAGGGAAAAATCTCTGCAGCTGCTGCACAGGGGAAAATAGGTACAGTGAGAAACTGTCACAAGGACTCCCCCTAGCTGCATGTCCTGCTCCGTTAACAGTCTTCCTAACCCTCCAACCTCAGTGTAGAGTTTCCAGAAATCACGGGAATGAACATGTTTTAGAATGCATCCAAAAATATCAATCAACTGAGTTACTATTTGTATAAAAATAGAGTGAAATGAATAAACCGCCTTTCGGAAACTCTACTTTGCTTGAAAACTCCATGAAACTAACATGGTCATACCTTACCCTGATCTGTCTTCTGCTATTGCAACCAATGCTGTAACTTAACATGAATTCTAAGTATTCTTTTACATCTAAGCAGTCCCACTATTATTAAAATTCTGTTTCTGGTCATTTTACCCACTTTGATGTAAAAAAGGAAAACAAATTCTTAAACAGATTTGCAGTATTTTCTCTATTTTTTTACAGGAATAATATTATTGGTCCGGATTCACAGTTACTTAGTTTTCATCTTACCTACGTTGTTTTAAGAATTGAGCTACCACAAATGCATAGTAGCTTATTCATGCTATCTACGTTCCAATTCTGGATGTAGATTGCGTAAGTGTGGTCAATTGAGCTCAATTCTTAAAACAACGTAGGTAAGATGAAAACTACGTAACTGTGAATCCGGACCATTGTCAATAAAAAAATGTACACCTATAATGAATGACTTGCCATGAAACTCCTGTAAAATTCCTAAGTTACTCCTCCTTACTAGTATAATTAATTCATTTACACTATGTGGAAACAATTATGTGGGCAGTGCTACTTGTTACTGTGTTAATGTGCCATTTCAGCCATGCCCATATTTTTATAGGATGCACAAAATCAATCATAATAACCTAACATGGACACAGTCACTCATGTCACCCCAATAGCCAGAGATTAGCTCATACTGAAGACTTCAATGAGTTTTAAGTGTCATTGAATATCATATTTCCATTTCCATAGTCAGTTTTTCAAATGTATTTCCTCCTGCATCTGAACAGTGAGATGTAAGTGTTGTTATTGTGAAATGGAACTGTTAAGGAGCAGTAGCAAGTAAGCTCTCACAGTAGGACAGTAAGGGCATAAAACCAATCCTCAATTCCATCATCACTCACTACCAAGTTCAGAACTTCCTTTGTAATGTCCAAACAGAGATTGTTCTGTTTAACATGACACAAAATAACATAACTTTCTAAGTTTTCTGTTTTTTCTATTGGATTGTATTCACTAGAAAAATGACATTGAAATGGTGCTTTATTCACAATATGCTGCATTATTTAATAAAACAGACTTAAATTCTACTATGCAAAAATAGTTGTCGACAAGATATTGGATGCAACTTTTATTTTTCAACACCAATACTGTCCAGCTGGAGGCTTTTTTGGTTTTCTAAACCTTGTCTGACAACTTTAATGCGTTTGTACATTATTTATCAGCACTTTTCCCTGAGACATAAAAGTGTTTCTATTCATTTACATACATTTGGAGAACAGTGATCTAGGGTAGTTTTCGCAAAATATTTTTCACCATGAAGTATTTGTAAACTAAATTAAAAGTGAGATAATGCATAAAGATGAATAAAAAAATTCCTTTCAACTAAGGTTGCCTATGTGTGTTCTATAGTCTAAATCATTGTTATTGGCTCACTATATATTTATAAGTAATTATTATCATAGAACTCATTAAAGGACTATTATACAATATGTACTACACTGTCACACTTATTGGAGTTCAGACTAAATATCATGTGATATCATTTGGAAAATTGTTTTAGTTTAAATGTAAGGCAATATCAGGGTCACTTGGATCTCTCTTTAGTTTGTTCATTAATAGTTTCCACATTAAAGTAACAAATATTTTTTCAGACCTATATTAAATTATGACCCTACACATATTGCATTGGAACTACATCTATATTAACTTTCTTTAGATTTTTCTTACCTCCAATGCTGACATTCAAGAATAAGAATGTAATTAATAATAGTCACATTTTAAAGTGATAAAACAATATTTTTTGCAATTAGGATGTCTGCCTGCTGCTGACCCCTCTAAAATGCATGTTAGCCTTCTTGCTCTATTTTTGGCTATTAGGTGTTTGAATACCAATTGACTTATTAGGAGTCTTAGTGATCTATTTATTGATCACCATTCTATGTTTGGTTTGCTGCATTTGTTTAACTTTGGGTAGGTAGCAAAAAATATGTTTTTCGTCATTATGAGATAACAAAACAGCAGGTAAAGCAGGTGGCAATAAAGCCTCTTGCAGCCTGCTATGCACATACTTGCATCTCCCTAGCATTTGGAACTTGCTAATAAAGGGTCGTATTCAGACTCCCGGACGTATAACATATACATCTGGACGTATTTTACTACTGTAAATTTATAACGTAGTCTACGTATCTTTTCCATAGGTAGATTGCGTATATGCGCTCTTTAAGATATGTTATAAATTTACTGCGCATGCGCAGTAGTCAAAAAACGTTAAACTCCGGCCGTATATGTTATACGTCCTGGAGTCGGCATACGGCCTAAAATTACTTTTTCCTTCACTCTTTTACCTACCTCTCACAATGACCATTCTTTGTTCATTGTTTTACTGTCTGTAATGTCTGCCTGCCATCCACATGAGTATTTGTATGCATGAGGTTTTTTGCCCACTTGTAGATTGATGTGAAACCACAACACCAAAACCACTCACTGTCTGTCATTATTTGTCTGTCTGTCTGTCTGCCTGTCAGTATTGATTTAATAGATTGCTGTTTAAACTCTCCTCTGCTGTTGCAGCTCTCCTGTGTTATTCACTGCCTTGGATAATACCTGGGAAGAAATTATTAGCAGCAGTAATATCAATTCCATGGTCATAGTCACTTCTTCCACCACTGTTTTAAAGTGGGCAATGGAATTAAATTTCAGGTTGTGTATTGTAAGGTCTTTAGGAAAATGGCCACACAAAGCTAGAGGAATGAATATATTTAAATAAATCTGTTCATACTAAGTAACATTTCCATAATTACTATTAATAAATGATATGTTTAGCAATATGCTACCAAAGTTCTACCTTTATGCTGTTTAGACCATGTCAGCTTCAGTACATAATAAACTATGCACCCTGAAGAACCACACATTATCAATCACGCAATCAGCAATATGGAAAACATATATTCATGGATCAGATCCAGACTCTGCGGCATATGATTGTACCTTAGCATATCCGCACCGTCCGTAATGAAAATGAGGACGATGTGGACTGTTTTGTAGGAAGTTGAGCATATCGGGAGTGTGTGTGCCCAGCTTTACCTATAAGGTGTTTGTGCATTATTCAATTGTTTTAGGGTCATCGCATATCATCTTGTTGTTACATGTTGAAATGTTTGTATTTGCTGCATTTTGGTTAGTGTCTTCTTTTCTTCCTGTCTGTCAGCAGTCAGAAATCGAGCCTAAAGGAACGGGTATTTTCCAGCCCCAGAGGTGCTGCCACTAAAGGCAAAGGGTCTCCTCAGTCACAAGGTGTGCGACGGTCTCCCAGTGCTGATCAAAGTATGGAAGATAGTCCCAGCAAAGTGCCCAAGAGCTGGAGCTTTGGTGATCGCGGACGAACCAGACAGGCTTTTCGCATCAAGGGATCAGCCTCCCGGCAAAATTCTGAAGGTGAGATAAAAGTAGAGGCGGTGCTCACCCCCTAGTGCTCTATTCACTCATTGGCCACATTTGGTTGTACACATATTGAGGCCACATTCTCACACACTGAGGCAACGTTGGGTTGTATTTTCACATTCACACACTCAGGCCCCATTTGCCACATTCATTTGTACTATATTCTCAACCCAGATAAAAGATTACAGACATTACATTTGCCTAGCTGCTAGAAACAAGAAGTTATTTTGACTAAAAAGATGGTAGGATCCCATTAATCAAAGTTACTACATAACACTGCAAAGTGCTTTGATTACTGGGATCCTACCTATGTCCCCTGAAGAGGGGAGTGAACTCCCCTGTCACTTCCCTCTCAGCTCCCTCTCTCAACACTACCTTAACATCTCTGCAATGATCTGTGCCCATCCAAACACATCCGTGTGTAAGTGCCTACCGTCGCCCCTCACCCTGCTCCCTTGCGGGGATTAAGCTTGCAGATTTTGAAGAATGCCCCATCGCATATTCGAAACATCTGCCCGGGGCATGCGCAATCCATACCAGACACTCGACTTCCGCAAGCAGATTGAGCGGTATCGGAGAGTAATTAATATAACAATTTCATATGAATGTATTGTTTTCCACCCTTGTTTTACAAGAATAGAGATTCCCATTTCATTGAATTATTATTTTATAGATGATGTAGCTCACAATGAGAAGCTTTCTAGGTAACCACTTTTAGTGCAGTATTATGTTAGCAGTGAGATGTAGGATGGGCAAATTCCGGTCATATACTGGAGAAGCTCACAATGGAATTCCATAGTTATTCCATTTATAGGGCTGTTCGTTTTAAATAACACAATGGATTTTTTTATGTGATCAGATAACTGATCACCACCTTTGTTCTAGTCACACAAATGACACTTGCATTTTAGGCATTGATTTACAATTGAGGCCAAACCAGATTTATTAAAAGTTTATCTTTTGGCAACGCTATGTAAGTGCATTTATATTTATCATACAGTGACCACTGGATAAAGTGATTACTGGCTATGTCACCCTCTCCTCTTTTCTTTCTGCAATGAAAGTGGGTTTCATACAACTGGTTCTAGTTTGAAACTAATTGATGGGAGTTGTCTCCCTCTAGCAGTCAGCCTCCCGGGAGAAGAACTTCTTGAAGATAACAGAAGCTGTAATTGTGAATTTCTGGCTGATGATCTGACCCCCGGCCTTAAGGCTTCCATTAGAGCTGTGTGGTAAGTAGATATGCCCAATAGTACAATGGTTAGGAAAAGGAATGGTTTGTAGAATCTGTTTGATGTTAAAGCAATATCCAGAATTTCTTTCCCTTTGTGTTCTTTAACAAGTCAATTAACCTCTTATTAAAGTAATAAATGGTTGTCTAATCAAAGGATAGAAGAATAAAAAAGTTTACTATAGCAGAACATCTTAAGCGTGTGGGGGGAGCAGAGAAAGCATTTAAATTATACATTATGGGGTGGGTTTTACGGTTTACATACGACTCTACTGATCAGCACATGTGCCTTAAGGCTGCCTTATGGCAACATAAGTCACTTAAAGTCTGCACGAGAGAGGAGAGTTCACTCCCCTTTCTGTGTGGACTGCAAGACCTCTGTGCGTATGGTAAAGGTCAGGATCTGGTCCTGAGTGCAGGGATGTCACCGCACACGCATTTTTATATATTTGATTAACCTTAGAAACTAGTTGGTTGTGACCATATATGTAACACAAATAAAACCTCTCATCCTTATCAATGCTATTTAGTGTCAGACTCCAGACTCATCTTCTTAACATAAAAAGTCTAGTGCAAACATCATTACACTTTATAGCAATTATTATTATCACTAATATATAAAGAGAAAGCACAAGCAAACAAGTATTAACCCATTATACTACTAATGATTAGATATACTGTGTATTCCAGGACATAAATATATGGTTATGTCTTTTAAGTAGAATCACTGCCATCTAGAGGCTAATTACTGTAACCTCTAGATGGCAGTGGATCTATATAAATGTAAATATTAAGACAAACTATTTTGTATAGATAGGATACCTTTAATTGAAGGACAGGACAAGAGTTAGCAAAACACATCTTCATCATTAAATCATTCTGTGGGCTATGTTACCCATAGCAAGCAATCAGATTCTAGCTGATATTCTCTTGTATGTAATAGGAAAGTGATTGCTAGAATCTGAGTTGCTATGGGCAACATCTCCTCTCCCTTTCCACAGTGTGTTCAGTTCCCAGAAGTTCTTTTTCTCATTAACTGACAATGAAATGCAGAACTAGAAAGCCATCTGTTTCTATTTATCAAACAAACAGCTTTGTTTTTTTTAGACTGCTTAGCTATATCTTTAAATGCAATTAGTATGTTCTCAGTTACTAATATCTATTATGAATTTCACACTTGGCAATAAGATAGCAAAGCCACAATTTCATCAGCATTGAATTTCATTACATCAGCCTAAAATGATTTCTATAGAAGATATTTAATTCTTAAACGTATAATATTTAGTAAAAGAAATATACTTTTTTATTGTTTATATCTATTGTATGAATTCTATTATATTCACTTTGACACTCTATGCATTTGAGTTTTCCTAACTGCTCTGATTCATCTATTCTAAATATGCCGTAATCTACCAATGTACACGAACCTTAAGCTTGCCATACACTGGGGCAATTATCTATCCCAACAGGTGGTGGCCCTGATGGCTCAGATTAAATGATCTAATGCTCCATAAAAATGTAGCATGTAAAATGATGAAATAATCGCACAGGAGCACTTCTGGTGTTTATGGGCAATTTGAAAAATCCATCCTGAACATGCACTACAGCGATTATTGGCCCGATCACCCAATAACTGAATGATTGGGCTAATTACTGCTCTAGTGTGTGACCAGCTTTACACTTTAAAAAATCACTGCTGTTTTGGCAGGAAGACCCATACACCTGCAGTATTACCATATACTGTTCCATGGTGACCCAGTGAAAAGGTGTCACCACAAATTCAATAAGTTGCATATCCCTATGTTAATTGTTTTCAAGTTAGATATAGATATATATATATGAGCTGGGTCTATATCCAAATTGAAGTTCACTTAACGCACTAGTAAGTATAATCGCCTTGTTGTATGTAACTGCCTAACCAGCCCATACTGTACAATGTAAATGCCTTCCTTCACCTACAATGCGTATTTTGGGCTTGCGTAGGGATGACACGCCCCTTCATACATAGTTACGAACAAGTTAAGTACGATCAAAGTTACAATGCGTAACATCTGCCTTGCGCAGTACGTTCCAACAGCCAAATTTACTCATTGGTCCCGGGTTCTTAATAGATCAGATCTGTAAGTAACTGATGTGTGAGAGGCCACAATCACAGGGCTGTGATATCTGTGCCACCGCTCCACTAGCTACTTACATTAGGCCTGATACAGACTTAATAATGGTTTCCGCACGCGGCATGTGTAAATCTGTGGAAACGCACTGCGCATGCGCGTGGCAAATATTACGCATCATAACTCTGATTGTACATATGTTTTATGTAACTCCTTACGATAGGGTGACATCCCTTCGCAAGACGACTGTACGCATTGTGGGAGAAGTGAGGCATTTACAGTGTACAGTATAGTCTGGGTTTGGCACTTACATACAACAAGGTGATATGTATGAACAGTGTTGCAGAAAAAATTTAAGTCAGCTACATACGTGAGAGGGGAGTGCCAGGGGAAGTGCATTATCCTCAGTAGTGTGTAAGTTAGGCACACTTGCATACGTATAACAACCTTAAGTCTGAATCATGCCCCTTGCTCCTAAAGACTTGGTTGGCTGCTGCTTAGAAGTCCTGACATTACTGTTCTGCATTTTAAGGCTGTCGATAGTATCATTCTTCTAGTCTGGATAGCATAGATGTGTGTTATTATTATTATTATTATCATTATTATTATCTTCATTTATTTATAAGGCGCCATAAGATGTCCGCAGCACTGTACAAATAACAGTACAGACATACAGGGTATGGATAGTACATAAAAAAATACAATATAAATATAAAAATATCACAAAATACAATAAAGTGAAGCACAGAATGCAAGGCAAAATGCGAGGTGTCAAGCTTGGCAGATCAGGGAGGAAGGGATAGAGCGCAGTGAGAGGTTGAGAGGGAGCCACCAGGTGCTAGTGGTAAAGGAGGGAACAACACTAGGATGGAAGGCCCTGCTCATGTGAGCTAACACACTAAGTGGAAGGGTCGAACTTACAGAAGACATAAGGAGGGGAAAGGAAGTGGACTGTTGGTGTGAGCTGAGGAGAGGGGGAAGGAAGGAGAAGAAAGCATAGATGTAGGATGCAGTGAGGATGTTAAATGGAGGAGGGGTAGGCTATCTTGAACAGGTGCATTTTGAGTGAACGCTTGAAGACCTGCAATGTGGGGGAAAGTCGGACTGAAGGAGAGGTAATTCCAGTGCAGAGGTGCAGCATGGTCGTGAGATGTGGTGAAGGAGGGAAGGAGTGTGCGTAGAGTTGAGGGAAGAGAGGTATGGAGCAGTGGATGAGGAGATGGCCTTAAAGGTGTCAGTAATGAGTTTAAAGAGAGGTCTAAAGTGGACAGGAAGCCAGTGGAGGGTTTGACATAAAGGTGAGTCCCAGGTAGAGTGGCTTGAGAGGAAGATGAGCCTGGAAGCAGCACTGAGTATAGATTGAAGGGGGGCAAGAGGGTGAGTGGGAGACCAACGAGGAGGAGGACAAGGAGTTCTTAAGTGGATTAAATCCTTTCCTAACATGAAAACAACACTGTGGGTCTGATGCAATATATCTAAATACATAACTTTCATTAACTACAGTTCCTTCTAAACTCCTCCTATAGGTGGTATGTCTTGCATATTATGCTTGCATTTGGAAAGTGTATAAAACAGCAGCAATTGAAGAACAGTAGGTTGAGGAGTTATTTATCATTTTGTTTTTAAGCATAATGCGATTTTTGGTGTCCAAACGTAAATTCAAGGAGAGCCTACGACCGTACGATGTCATGGATGTGATAGAACAGTACTCAGCTGGACATCTTGACATGCTTGCCCGGATCAAAAATCTGCAGTCCAGGCAAGGAATCATCTCAGTTTCTCTTTCTGTTGTGTTCACATTTACAGTATAGTGGGCTGTTACAATGACATAAAGAATCACTTAACTTCTTACCAAGGTCTTCTTGGGAAACACGTAGATGCAGAAATAATATTCATTTTCATTTTATGCTATTTAAATGGAATCATACTAATTATTAAACACTATCCATAGTTAAACTACTATACTTAATGAGAATTTGCTATTTAGTCACACAAACGTTTAGAATTTATTTAGGTACAATTGTCCACATCACTGTCAGATCGAGTTCCTCACAATGTTTGATCTGTTTGTGTACAAATCAGAGTGTACTGGTGTGTAGAAACTAGGCATATAGACAGTTGCATCAAAATATAATAATTGAGTCCATATATTTGTATGTTTGACACCGTGACATTATTTGATTGAAACTGTAAAATTAGCCAACAACCCAGGAAAGTTGCGGGCAATGGTAGCTAGAAAACAGTTATAGCAGCAGAGCAACTCTAATTTGCAACTGGTGGAGGGTAATAGGGCAACACTAGCTTGCAACTGGAGGAAAGATGAGAATACAGTGTTATCTTCAGGGTATGATGATTATCATGCAAATCCCACTATAAATGTCACTTTTAGCCATCATTTTTACCAGTGTGCACTGTCCAGAGTATGCTCCAGAATTGTTGCAAACAGTCTCTGATTGTTTCATTTGATTTTTAGGAGCATTCTCATTTTTCAGATTAACAATAGCAGCATATTAAGACTGCCCAGCTGGGGATCTTTTCGGTGTGTACTTTTCAAAATTGGGCACATAGAACCGTATCCACAGTTAATAAAGTTAACCCACTTACGTACGCTAAGTGTCTTAGTGGGATGTTTGGAGGGAAGGACACATGCACCCTCCAGAAGCTACATGCGTTTTACGCACTTAACACATATCGTACAAAACTTAGTTCCATACGTTGGGAATTGCGAAGAAAGGGGCTGTGTTTCCCCTCCGCCTGCCAAGGTGGGCAGGGGGAAGCATTTACATTTTACAGTGTTGGTGGGATTACATACTTGATGATCCGCTCGTTGGATTTAAGGTTTCCTTTTGGCAGCATAACACAATCTCTGCATGAGATAGGGGAGTGATGGAGGGAGTGCACTCTCTTCTTCTGTGCAATCTGATAGACCTCTGCATATACGGAAAGGGAGCAGGGGGCAGGATCGTCACTGAAAAGTGTGCGCCCTGCTTTACTTGTAACAGAAAAAGTGAGAGGACAAGGGATAAGGTGTAATGATGACACCAGTTCTCAGCGGGGGAAAAGTGTGGACGCAGCAGCAGTGGAAGGGATGACCGCTATTTACTAGCTTGCAACTGAGTAAAAGGTGAGAGGATTGCACTAGGCACACTAGCTTGCAGCAGGGAAAATGATAGGAGAGTGACAACAGTTTGTCACTGGGGAAAATCATTGTGGACAGCACTATCTTCCAAGAAGGGAAAAAGCAGGAGGGCACCTTATAGAGCTCTCAAGTGTAAGACAACCTCTATGGGTCTGAGCATGACTTTCCC
>WWET01000248.1:657105-673536 GCA_011038615.1 Limnodynastes dumerilii | reverse complement strand
TCCCTACTACAAAAGTTAAGTTGATGGTGACTTTAAGTTCCAAGTACAGTTAAGCGTTCCTTCCAAATAAATAGAGGTACTATGGTGCAGTAATCTTTGACTGCCTGATTTCCACCCAGTGCACTCTGGCCATGCATATTTGTGATGAATACTCTTGTAGCTAACTGTGTCTCTTGTGTTGTATTCTGTATATTTTCACTCCTCCATCATGATGCACAAATCCCTTCTATACTCCCACACTGTGTCTTCCATCATGAACCATAGGAATATATGTTGATCTCTATCCAGTATTCCAACCAGGATATTGCCACATGTACATGTAAATATATTCCAGAATTCCCAGCTATCCAGAGTGTACCTGGAGGTTATGCAGCAACCTACACACTGTCACAGCTGTATTCAGCCAAATGGAATATATTTCCAAAAAGATAAAAAAGACATTTCCTTCCTGAATTTTCCCTAAGTTGCTTCATTATGCATTTTTGCTGGTGTTTTGTTTTTCTATTTACTTTGCCAGGATAGATATGATTGTGGGTCCCCCACCCCCTTCAACACCCCGGCATAAGAAGTACCCAACCAAAGGATCAGTGCTTTCTACCAAAGAATCTCCCCAGTACTCTCCTAGGTTAGGATCCACCAAAACGCCTCTTTGTCTGGACTGCTTTTTTTTTTTTTTCCTAAAGGTGAACCCCTTCCAGCCCATGGTTTGTGATGGTATGTGAATGCTGGGGAAACCTTGAGCAATAATACAGAACAGAATATGACTAGAGCGAGTTTATCACTTGCCTTCATTAATCTAATACATAGACACATAACTATGTCTTAGTCTATGGATTTTACTTCTCTTAGGATATAGTTTCCAGTATAGTTTTAAGGGTTGGTCCACCATAGCTTGATAAAAATGATACATGCATCAGTTGTTTTATATACTCAAAACCACAAAACATCACAAGAAACTGGATTCAGAATTTGAAAAAGAAATAAAATGAGGTGAATAGTTATACTGAGGCAAAACCATGTTGAATTGCAGGGGCGGTAGATTCAATATGCAAACAGTATTAGAGTTGAGAGGAGAAGTTTCCTAACCCAAGTCTTAATCACAGTTTCAACATAAAGTTGGTGAGTATCTGTGTGCAATAAGCAAATGCAAAGCCGCCCTTCCCCTTCCCCCCCTGCATGCAAAAATGAAAAGTAATTTTACTCCCCCTGAAATTCAACATGGTTTTGCCCAAGTGTAAATTTTCCACCTGGTTTCGTTTTATTTTCAAACTTGGGATCCATAGTGTTATAATTTAGCAAGTTACATTATGTAGATGGTCTGCGTATAATAAAGACACATCTTAATGCAGATCATGAAAAAGTTCAGATTTCCCTCTATTGGATTAAAAATACAGCATGTATCTGAATGTGCATATCACTTTAGCAGCAGAACATATAGTTATGAGATACAATGTTATATTAGAAATAGCAATTAAGATTACACATATTATAAGGGAATCACAGATCAATTTACTTGAAAAGTTGTTGCTACCAAATCAGAGCTGATAACAATAGCAGCTGAGCTGATAGGAATTTAGGAGGTGTAACGACAACTGGTCAGGGAGACACTGCTTTGCCAAGGTCACCCATGCAGAAGGTAAGTGTCCATCACACAAATGGGTGGAAGGGGTTTGCTGAATTGTTTTCTTCTTGAGCTGCAATGAGGTTGAGGAGATGAGCAGCCTTTTGTTTTATCTGTTGCTAGTCTTTTTTTCTGCTCTAGATCTACCTTGTTTTTGCATGCACGCATGTGATGAAATGGAGCATGACAAAGATGGCATCGTGGCTGAGAATAAGCAACAATTTTATGTTTCTTTGAGATTGCACTAACAATGATCTTTTGTAAGCATATTAAGGCACATATAATAAAATAAAGAAATTATTTTGCAACTACGATAAAACATGCTGAATGCATGTAAAGGGGGGGGGGGTTATTGTGAAGTGCTCTGGAGCGTGGGTTGTTTAGTGTTGCATTTACGGTATTTACTGGAAAGTGAGCAGTGTATAAGCAGACCAATCAATAGGTTACTGGGATCAATTCATTGCATTGCGGGTAAAGTGCTTTATTCATATTCAGGATTTGAATCCTTTGAGGCTGTGTTTATCTTCCTGTATAGGCTAACTGCTGTTTGTTAAACTGCCCATTTGCATACACTCGTGAAGAGCCATATTGCTCAGACTTTTTAGATTTGGACTATTAAGGTAAAATCCTAATTATTTAAACTGAAATTTGAAATCTGCTCTGTTGGAGTTGTATGACTTGGGGCCCACAAACATCTTTAGGAGGGATCTAATGAGAGGGAAACAGGCTGCAGTCAGTTAAGCTGCTATGACATCTCTGCACCTGTGTACAAATCCAGCCAACCACAAGTGCAACCCTCCCCTCCCCAACAAGGCATTTTCCACTAATAAGAAGGAGCAGCATGAACAATTCTTTTGGGACTTATATACCTAGCAGCTTTTAAGATGTCTATGGTATATAATGGTAAGGCATCGTTACATGTGGTGTGAACACACTTTAGAACACTAGGGTTCATTCATTCCATTGGTGAAGGCACTCTTTTAAACTATGGATAATGCTGCACTAATGTTGTATTGCTGCTCTTGAAGGCATGTCACTGCTGTGGTAGAGTTTCTTGTGCCTGACCCACATGCAGCATGCAGGGCCTGTGCATACAGGAAGGATTGACAAAAACCTTTCATTAATCCTAATTTTCTGTATGTTTCTGATACTCTGTAGATAAAGGACTGGATCCAAACTTCCGAAAAGGGGGCATTTTTAATAAACCGGAACAGAAAACTCTCGCCTTTTGTGATTGTGAATTTAGTACAGATATGGATCTGCAAGATCTTGTTTTTGTTATCTTTTGTGTTTCCAATGGCAGGGCTGTTGTGAATACTAGGTGTATCCTAGACATACAGAATAGGTGTGCCCTATGCAACTACCAGACTTCCAGTCAGTCCCCATCTTAAATGAGGACACATCAGAAATCTTTAGGTAGGGTCCTGACCTCAGAAGTCCATGAGACTGAGGGGGCATCATATAATATGCTGGATCCAGCAGAATCGGGTTCTCCCAGCACAGCATTGGCACACGGTGCCAACAGAAGCCTAGACCCTGTCCAAAGTTTCTTACTATACAAGCATTGGGGCTCTCTTCTCCTATGCTGCTTGGCATAGTTTTATCTGATACAGATCCAGACAGAATGAACGGATGGTCCAGGCTTATATGCTTAAATGAACACATCCTGCAAGTAGCAGAACCCTATGCAAATAATGGAAGGTTTAGATCCAGACATGAAAGCAAATGCACTTCTAAATCCCTATGCAAGTACGGCCGGCTGCATACAGACTCGAAAGCCAAGCATTATGCAGCTACATTCCCAGATATATAACAACACAAGAAGAAAAAATCCTCACCCGGCGCCAATTAGATGTGTACTATAAATGCTAATAAATGTAACAAAACACTAACAGAGCTGCTGCACTTCTGGAGGCCAATCCCAGGATAAACTATAACAAAAGACAAAAAAGTGCTGCGCTAGAAAGTGCTGCGCTAATGATAAATGCACCACAAGTTTAAATATAAAAACAATATTATGTTTAATTAATACAAAATATAAAAACAAAAGGAAAATCACCGCTGATGAAGTGGTATTTATTACCCGGAAACGGGTCAGGTTATCTCTGCATGCTACAAAGACTAACAAATTGACACACTACTTGTTTTATATCTCATATGAACTCCAGCACTCGTTTCTGCACCTCATATGTGTGTGGTCGTATCGCTACTGCTAGTACTTGATGCGGCTCTCCCGGACACTGGACTCAGCCTCCCTCTTTAGATCACTCCTCATCGCAAAGACCTCCATATCTATGGAGTAACGGACCAATACTGGAGACCATCAGTAGCCGACCAATACATCGTAAGCTGGCCGGCGCGGACGCACGCCCACCAGCTGGTAAGCAATTTGGGCCAGATCCAGAACTACGGCTGTTGGGTACGAGTGGCTGTAAGATGGTGATTGCTAGCTACTGCGCATTCGTAGTAACTATGCACGTCATTTACGTATCGTTTCGGTACGTAGATTGCGTATATGCGGTCTTTCAGATTACGTACATAGGGGTAGATGCGGTCTTCGAAACGATACGCAGATTACGTACAATAGATACTACGCATGCGCAGTAGCTATTGTTTATTGAATTACGTCCGTCTATGGAAGACGGACGTAGTTCTGGATCCGGCCCATAGTTACTACGCATGCGCAGTAGCTAGCAATCCCCATCTGACGGCCGTAGTTCTGGATCCGGCGATTTGTCCTTACTTTCCTGTACTTGGGGAGAAGTTTATGGACTTTTTGTGCACATTCATATTCGTATGTGGAGTTCTAAGGAATACATAACTCAGAATACACCTTTTTAGGGTACTCTAACATCAGTCTTGCTGGCACTACTTACCAACTCCTTTTTTTGTGCTCTATAAGATTTTCCTTTGTTTTTATATTTTGTATTAATATTATAACATAATATTGTTTTTATAGTTAAACTTGTGGTGCATATATCATTAAGCACTTTCTAGCGCAGCACTTTATCTTTTGTTATAGATATTCCCAGATATGTTTCCTTTCCCCCGCGATTCAAACACAAGTCCAGGGTACTACACTATATAGTAGAAATAGTGATTATAGCCAACATATAAGCAGCATTGGTTTAGTGACTCATTGAAGAGACTATTAGCCATTGCATTGGTGCTGCATAGATTGTAAATATCGACTGCCAGCAGCATCCTGGACCTACACATGCTCTGTTGCTTGTGCAAATAGCTAGCTGTAAGCTATGTGGACATTCAGGTGTGGATTGGGCTTGTATGACTATGCAATTACTGTGCGTTGACTACATCTTTCCAGCCCATGCAAGCAATTGCTGCAGTCAGATGTGTTCTGGTCTGGGTTGCCATAATTGCATCTGCATTTGTTCTGGGTATGCTCAGTGTGAAGGTGCACAGAGATACACTATGCCACCAGGGGTACGTTGGAGTCTAGATCAGGCCCACTTTGCTTATCTTCAGTCTGGATTCATCAGCCACGCAGTCATGCTTGTTGAAAAAGCCGCTTGGTTCATTCATTTATTTGGACTCAAAAGGCAAGCAGAAAAAGGGTCAAAAATTAATTTATCATATTTAGACTACTGATATTTGGAATGTCTTTATTTCCATAAAATAAATAGGTGTAAGTAAAATTCCCAATAGTTAAAATGACAAAATATTATTTATTAATCATTGATGGTAGTTGGGTTTAAGGTAAAAAAATATTTACTTTTTTATAGATTTAATAGGTCGCGTGATGACCATTTCTTGGAGCATTGCTTGAAAGCTTTTCATGATCATCTTGGTAGGCAGCATAAGCAGAGCTGAGTACTGTAAACACCAGCAGGGGGTAGTAATGCCATTGTCACTTTACCAGCACTACATCACTTTCCAGGTCCCACACATAAGAAGTAATCTGCCCAGTTCTTAGGATTAAAGCTAAATGCCCTTATTACTCATCAGACATTTGTAACACACCTAGTATCACACTGTATTTCCACATTTTAAATGTTCTAATTGTTATTAAAGATATGTCAAATTTTCTTTGCACTGAATGGTAAAATAAGAGGAACAGGCAGTTCTCGTAGACTGTTGCTTTTTGCCTTGCAGTATCCTGGCTCCTCATCCTCTCTGCTGTCACTGTGTCTGTCTGTGTTTTCTTCATCCTTGGAACCCACCACCATTAAATGCACGTGTCCCCATCACATATCATGCCAGTTTGGTGGGAGCCGCCCTGCATTCAAGTGTGACACAGATTTAATGAACAGTACAAAGAATGGGGGAAAGGTCTCTGTATGTTGCAGCCCTGGGCAGCATGTGAAGCGTTACACAAGAGCAGTAGTTCCCCAATGTACCAAACCAAATTCTGAATCTCACTGCCAGATGTTCTTCTTATTGACAATGCTGAAATTAAATTAAAGTTTTAGAGAGTTAAAATATGTGTTTTTATTAAAAGGACATCAATTATCATTGGCAAAAATTATATCTAATTTCTAATATGGTGAGAACGCTCTTGTAGGACTATTCACAGCCGCCATTGCAATTATTGAATGCCACTGTGTTATGGATTCATTCAGAGGTTCTCATAGATGCTACAGCAGCTTAAGCTTTGTTTGATATAGGACATTTCTTTGGGTGAGAGAAGAGAAGTTTCTCTTCATTCACTGGAACAGTTGCACGTAAAAGTTTACTTGACAAATAGCTAATTTTTGGGCATTTGGGGGTATGTTTGTGTTCCTGGTAGAGTGGACCAAATTGTCGGCAGAGGGGGTTCCATTACTGAGAAGGACAGAACTAAAGGAGGAACGGAATCAGAGATGCCTGAGGACCCAAGTATGATGGGTCGTTTAGGCAAGGTGGAGAAGCAGGTGAGACACATGTACATGACACATTTTATTATGTTCATTTGTGAGAATGATGTTTGTATTGTGGAATTTATTTTAAAAAATTAACAAATCTGATTTTTGCAGGTGCATTCAATGGAGAAAAAGCTAGATTTTCTGGTAAACATCTACATGCAAAGAATGGGCATCCCACCCTCTGAAACAGAGGCCTACTTTGGTAGCAAGGATCGTGAGCCAGCACCTCCATATCATAGTCCTGAGGACAGCCGGGATCCGGTAGAAAAGAACAGCTGTATTACCAAGATTATTCGCTCTACAAGCTCAGTGGGCCAAAAAAACTTTAGTGCTCCGCCCGCACAGGGGACAGCCACAACTTATTGCCCTCCATCTACATCATGGCAGCAACAACAGCCATACCATCGACATAGTCATGGCTCTTCACCAGTGGCTGACTCTAATAACATGGTGAGAATTCCTCCTCCCCCATCTCACGAACGCTCAGCTTCTGCATATGGAGGAAGCAGGATAGGGGGTGAAGAAGGGTCTTCTAAACAAAGAGACAATGCAGCCCTGAGAGATAGTGACACTTCTATATCTATTCCTTCTGTGGATCATGAAGAGTTAGAGCGCTCTTTCAGTGGCTTCAGCATCTCTCAATCCAAAGAGAACCTTGATGTTTTGAACAATGGGGCAGTGGTGGGTTCTGGCCCTAGTAACAAAGTCCGTCCTTACATTGCAGAGGGAGAGTCAGACACAGACTCTGACCTGTGTACACCCTGTGGACCTCCACCCAGATCAGCCACCGGAGAGGGACCTTATGGGGATATGGGATGGCCAACTAGCAAATGAACTATTGCCTAGGATTTTTTGGGACATGTATAGTTATTGGCAACTTGCCATTAATTTAATTGGCTCAAAAATAAGGGACATCCTCTTCCAAAGGTGTAACCACATCCAAAGGTCTAGTAGCAAAATGGCAAAGAATTTCGGTGACAATTTGTGCTAGTCCATTTTAACGCCAATTTTTGTGGTTTGATGGATTAGTGCCCTGAGATTAATTTCATATATTTTTGGATTCTTAGTTATTTAGCTCGTTTAGTCAATGATTTGTGAGTAAATAACGACTGATTAGCATTTTAAAAGCTGAGCATCTAAAAAAATGTCTGTTAGACCCCAAAGTCTGATTTATATGCACTATAGATTATTATTATATTTATTATCTAATATTTATAAGACGCCACTGTTTCCACGGCGCTTTATATCTTCTATTAGTGTGTATAGAACGTCTCTAACAGTTCTTTATATTGTCTCTGTATTCCTTGTTACTGTGTAGAGCAGCTGTTGAATCCTCAATTAATTCTTCTATCTGTTTACATAGCTATGTAAAATAGTTAAAAACCACCTAATGTTTGTGTTCAGAGTAACTATTCCGGTGTACAAAATACCAGAATTAAGAATCTTTTTGGCCCTTGGCAGATTTCTGATTTTTTTATGTAAAAACAATACTATCCCTTAAAACATAACTGTCAATTTCAGTTTGTGAGTAATTGCTCCCGAGTATCCTATGTTGTAAGTTATTAGTCTCACCTGTGGCTGATACCACGGGGGTATTTTTATGATTGGACCAGCCACTATATTTCTGGAAATCATAGGCTAATAGTCCTGCACTTTAACTTTTACAACCAACTGAGAGACCCTACCCTATGAGTATGCAGACATATTTTTCACAGGATCCCACCTGTACACATTGACCTTTCTGTGTACACAGCCACTCTTCATGTGTATATAGAAATAAACATACAATGTAACAACAGTACATCATGAATTAGGAGATATACAAGCTCACATCCCTTCACCATCTTTACTGAGTATGAGAAGCTATTGTATCCATTCACTCATCAAACACTTTACCAGAACATTTGCCAAACCTTTTTATACCATAATGGTACAGTGACCAGACACTTGTCAGTCCTCATCTGGTGCTGTTCATTTAAGTTATGTGTCTCCAGCCCCTATTGCATGAACACATAACCCCTTTAACCTAATATATAGTTAATTCATGGGAATGTATAGAAACAATTAATTGCCTTACTTGCTCTAAATGAAATAGGGCACTGATGTTTTTTTAGAATGCCTAAATATAAACATTTTTTAGACACGCTGCAGCTTATTTAGTCCAGTAAGCACAGTTGTCCACAAGTCTGACACTTGCTGGTTCTGCATAGTCTGCCAGACACTACTGTTTATGAGGGCTGATTTTTGGAATATGCAAGGAATGTATATATATGAACTATATTAGTACTGGTGTATAGGTAAACTGCTTTATTGATTTCAATTTCTTGTCTACAGAAAGAAAAAGAATATGGCAGTTGGGACTCACTGCACCTTTACTCTTTACACCATCTTTTATAAATAATCGTTAATGTTCTCTGTAGCTTTGCTGTGCACGCTGCTGACACTAATACAATGGAGGGACAGCACACTTCTTTGATTTTAGTAACAAGGCCACTGAATGCTAAACAAGAGAGTTAATAAAGGGCGCTGTATTCCATTTGATGATTAGCACTTGCTCTTCTACAGCATTTATGAAATATATTGCGTTAGATTTGTAGATTTCTACTGGTGTTCACAGCCATGTATTCACATCATCAGGCAGAGCTGTTTATTTCTTTATTTGCGTGGGATACAACTGTGCTTTTCTCACTGCATGATATATAATATTTCAAGGGATCTGTCTGAAGATATCAGTACATGGCTGAACACCATGGAATGCAGGTAGAAGGGTAAAGCAGTGCATGTAATAACATAAAATAAGAATGTACATATGTATTTAAAGGTGGAAAGCCTCTTGAGATATGTAGTCTTAGAATTGGTTTCTGCAAGTAATATATTTAAAGTTGTTCTACATGGGGTGAATGTTTTTTTTTAAATATGGAAAACAGTGTTTACCTCTTCTGTATCCAGAGAAACATACCTAGTTATCAGACTACTGATGAGACATCTTTTTGCTGGTGTAGATAGGATTTGCAGTGGTTTTGTGTAATCATTTGGATTACTATCTGCAGGTTGCTGTGCTTGCGATCTATAGAAAGACTTAGGATGTGGTTGCATCTTTAGATACGTGAGGAATGCTCTATTAGGGGAATTGTATAGAATGACGTTAACGAGCCTTCCACTTTCTAAGCTCAGGAAGGGTTACAATGGGCATGGGAATGCTTTCTATATTGTCATTTCTAGTGTTTGGACTAAATCGAGGCAGCTGGGAGGAGAAAATTTACTTTTTACAACAGGACTCCCAGGCTCCTCTCACCAGCCGCATCTGCTTCAGCTCCATCTGCTGGCCCACTGGCTTTGGCTGGGTTTATTTGCATTACAGCCTTGGGTTTATGTTGCACTTATTTTCTCCAAAGAAACTTTTTACATAATTGCCTTTTTTTTCATTCCTGTTCTGTAATGATTTCATACAGTATAAGGCTCTCGTATATGGGCCACTGGGTTGGAGGCCATGCCAGCTTCACCACACTGCCTGCATCTTGGGTTTTCTCACCTTCCGCATGGCTGTCTTGTTGCAATGTTCTGCAGCCTGCAAGACAAGGCTCAATGTTATGCTCTGCTTCCCTTTATGTTATGCATTGTAAATTATCGGCCTTAACCCAGGGACTGCCAGAAATGCATGCAACATGTACACGGTTACTTGCAAGGTTTGACGGTAGGGAAATATATAAAGCAAAAAAAAAAAAAAGCTAAAAAAAAATAAATTCCATGACGCATTTTGATGCCATAGGGTGTTGCTGTTTATTGCTGTGCAATTTACTGCAAGCCCCAGTGTTATTTCTCTACAGGAACAGCTGAAATCAATTCAGTACTTCTCACCCTGTGGCCCAGGTTGCATTGTGATGTCATTTTATTAAATAAAAAATGAGCGTGTCAACCTCCCAATGCTTTGATTTATTAGCTTCTATGTTCATACGTCTAGCTTTTACTAAATATGTGGGGGTTTTTTTTTTTTTTGCTTTATTCTCTACTACTGAGAATTGTTTGGTTGTTCCCTGGATATGATGGGCTGGATCCAGACTTAAGTAAGTGCATGAAATTAGTTACTCCTGGGCTAAACCATGTTGATTGCAGGGGGGAGTTAAGTTAATTGTATTCTTTGCATACAGGGATATATCTTTGAATTGCTTATTGCACACAGATACTGACCAGCATTACTCTTACACTGTTATTTAGACTTGGGATAGGAAACATCGCTTCTCAACTCTAATACTGTTTGCAACAGATGAAATTTGACTCCCCTGCAATCAACATGGTTTAGCCCAGGAGTAACTAATTTCAAGCACTTACTTAAGTCTGGATCCAGCCCAATGACTCCAATGTGTACCCTGCACTAAATAGAATCCAAGGATTAATTATGGGTAACATAATATTTCAGAAATAAAGCACAGAAATTCCCAGTTGGTAGTTAAATCAATGTGTCAGTAAATCAATGTATTTAGCAAGAGATACAGGAGGATATGTACAAATCAATGTTAACATTGTGTAGATCTCCAGAATCTCTCCCATTCTGTAATAGAACATTACTAGAATGCTGATCATTTAGACACAAATTACATCACAACTCACACTCACCACAAGATCTTGGAATTCCTATGTTATGTGCCTCTGGTATCTTAGACATAATTAAACAACATTGTGTTAATAAATATAAAGAAGCCTCTGTATTGCAACATCTCTAAGGAGGAAAAGACAAACACCAAACATCACAAAATGTAAGCCCCCTTCTCTTTTAAAGAGCAGGCTACTCTCATTTTATTTTGGGCCGTGTTGTTTTGAACCTTGAGTCTGGTTTGTTCAGCCATAACTTGTGAGAAGGTTTTCCTGCCTTGCTGAGTGCCTTTCCATGCAAAGAGGCTGCTATGGAGATATGATAGGAAGTCATTAAAACATATTTGTATAATTGACTGTGTGTCTTGCCTTTTTATTCACCTCCACTAGGAGTGCTGCAACATGATTAACAGTTTTTAATCCACCCAGTTGCAACAAATGGAGGCAAACTTTTTTCTCACTAGGAACTGTTGATAACACTGAGGCACAAAGTGTACACAACAGGTACTCTGTAATCCTGAAGCACAAATTGATCCACTATGGGAAAAAGTCACAGAGAAGAGTTTTTAAAGAAGTTTACTTTAATCAGCAAAATATAAACATTTGGCTCTAGTCACAACCTTATTGTATGTAGAGGAGCTGGATCAGATCCAGAATTCTGGAGATTTATCGAGTGGTCCGATACAAAAAAATCTTATTTTGCGATTTGCGCATGCATAAACAACGTGAGCGTCACAACAGAATGTAAATCAGATATATCCAGACTTCCAACTCTTGTGACTTGTTCAAATCTACAATCAATATATATAGGCAAAATATATATTTAATTGTGTGTGATTGTTTACTATGTTTACATATAAAAAAAATGTATAAAAAAAAAAAGTTTTTTCCATATTTAACAATCGTGTGTATTCCAGCATTCTCCCCATATATAACCCCTCCCCCCCCTAATAAGAGCTATTAGGCGGAGGAAATGGGAAGTATATTGGGAGACTGCTGGAATTCCAATAAGACCTTTATTCTACAACACTTTGTAAATATAATGATCAGCCAGCCCGAATTCAGTGACCAATGGTGTTGTGGCTTTCAATTACCATGGTTTCCATGGTGATGATAGCATTGTAAATAAACTATTCACTTTCAGACAATAAAGGCCGTCTTCACCTAAAAACTACATGTTGGTGTCTATTGTTCTGTATCTAACCACATAACTACGTTCATGTGGTAATCTTCAGAATGCTGTAAAAATATAGCATGCCTGTTTAATTTAGTGCTGGATGAATCTGTTGCCATGTGCCAGAAGTTATGCTACAATAACTCCATACATTGGAGATATACTCATAGGAGTGTAGTACATCACAGCCATATCTGGGGAATATTAGTATATATAAATCTTAAGGAAGTGCATGCTGGATCTGTATTATAGACGCAAGAAAGTGGCATATCTACTGAGAGAAGAGAGGGTGTGACTGCAACAGGCCTGGTGGACGGGGGGGGGAAGCTTGGTAGCTGCCCACCTTGTACCCATTGTCAGAGGCAGTATCTGCAGGCAATGTATTTATAAACAGTGCGAGTGTTATCTTAATCTGCCAGCCTCTGAAAGCTACTTGTGCATGCACAGAGCAGTCACTAGCTGGCAACTGTGCTACACTCATGCCAGATAGAGGGGATGCCCAGTGCAAGTCCAACCACCCATCTAGACTCTGGCCCCGTCTCCTTGCTATGGGGCCAGCTGGTCTATCAAAGCATTAGTTTTGTATATTTACTGTGTCCACTGAAATGTCACATACCCAGCATTAGCTAAAACTTAGTTGCTGCTTAGATAAACTCAATTTTATGTCTGAAGCTGCAATGACAGCTTGGGATCTCATCTAGAGCAGCACTATCGTCTGTTTCTCAGATGGAACTTAGTTTTGTCTAATAGATATTCCGTACAAAGGGTCTGTACTTCCCAAGGTGGGCGTGGGGAGCATTTACATTGTATAGTTGGGGTGGGTTTTGGTATTTATGAGCAGATCAGTCGGACCGCTGATCCGCTCATGTGATTTAAGTCTGCCCTATGGCAACGTAAGTAACATCAAAATCCACATGAGGGTGGAGTGACAAGAGGAGATAACTCCCCTCTCTCATGCATACTGACAGACCACCACACATACAGAAAACATGCAGGGATCTGGATCCAGTCCAATATGAAGAACCTAAAGATATCAGTATTGTTGAGATAACCTGAAGGGCCTGGGACGCTTTAGGTTCAGAAGAACGGTGGACTCAAGAACCTATAGAAGCCTTTTGTGTCGAAAGAAGGAATATGTGAGTGGACATTTTTATATAATGATATATAGACTGCTTAGCTTACTGCGTGATTAGTCCTGTTTTTGCTTTCTCCCCTATATTCGGTGTGGGGAGATTTGCGGAAGCCGTTTGTGGGAGAAGGAATTATTGGACATCTTGGGAGATACATTAATACCTCATTCAGGAATGGATCTAAATGTTTTACAACCGTACCTTGGATTGGGAGAACGTATATGAACAGGACACATACTGAATGAGACCACTAGACTTTGCAGAAATATCTTTATTGATTGAACCTTGATATGTATTTACAACACCAGAAAACAGTGATTTTTTTTTGCATGGTGGAATTATATTTCTTGCAACAATAATAATAATGTGAAAGAAAAAGAAAACAAGTAATAGCTTCTTATGCATTAAATGTGCTATACCATTAGGCCCATTATTAAAAATAGTCTGCTGGGGAAAGTTATATGGGGCTTCAGAAATTATTAAAACTTGTTTACTCATCATTTAGCAGCTAATAGCTTCCTGAGATCAGACATTGGAGTTAACCCATATATTGTCCTGCAAAGAGAGTGTATGACTCATCCTGTGAATTAAATGGGTGATGTCAGCTTCATTGTCCGATCTCTGCAGGAAGCCAGCAGCTGTAAAATGGTAAATAAACTAAGTTTTAGGTCCGTATTCAGAGTGCCGGACGTCCGGTGTTTAGCGATTTTTACTACTGCGCATGCGTAGTCATTTTTTAACGTAATCTACGTATCTTTTTCTTACATAGATTGCTAAAATGCGGTCTGAAAGATACGTAGATTACGTTAAAAAAATGAGTACGCATGCGCAGCGGTAAAAATCGCTAAACACCGGACGTATATGTTATATGTCCGGTACTCTGAATACGGGCCTTAATGATTTACTAATGGACTACAATCTAGGTTTCCCAGCATCTGAGCCTCACTGTGTGTGATAATGAGTCAACACATACATAAATAGGTTTAGATCACAATATGGCTATCTTGGGTTAAGCTCACCTGCCCAGTGTCAAGGCACCTCCTGTAAGTCCCTCCCTATCTGTGTTGCAGTGTGTGTTCTAAGACAATTCATCAATTCTTCAATTTAAAAAGTATGCAGCAGCCATATTGAGGAGTGTTATGCTCCAATAGAAAACAGTAATTAGTAAGTGAACACAGATAGCAGTTTTCAGCTATATGTAATGTGTGTTAGTGTACATATAAATAGAGAAGGTGCAGCCAGGACATCAAATGACCACTGTGTAAACATGAGGAACAAAAACACGTGTACCATAAAATATAAAACATCGGGCCTGATCCAGAGCTATGGCCACCGTCGTTTTTCCGGCGGCTGTATGCACAAGAACATTTCTTCCGTTCTGCGCACGCCCCGGCAGAAATGCCGTTCTTACGCATACAGCCGCCGGGAAAATGTTGCCCGGCGTAATCCATGTCTTTGAGTGCCGTGGATCTGGCGTCCGTAACTACAGCGTAGTTACGGACGAAGGGGCGAAGGGTAGTTACGGAAGCTGGGCGGGAGGAGGGAGGGTAATTAAGAAGGGAGGGCTGGGTTTGACAGATTACGCTCCTGTGTGAGCGTAGTTACACACAGTTACGCCGGCTGAAGTTAGGGTAGCCTTCAGCTGGCGTAACTGTGTGTAACTATGCTCACACAGGAGGAGTGACAGGAGGAGTGCACCAGAGCTACGCTGGCCGTACTTACGGACAGCGGCCCAGCGTAGCTCTGGATCAGGCCCATTGTGAGTTAGCACATACATAAATAACAGGCTTAGTTCACAATTTGTAGCTATATGTTGGGAGCTATTCTATAGTTCCCATAGTTCCAACCATAAAATGTATGTTAGCAACAATTTATGCTACACAGGTTTATATACTTTTATACCCATTAAATTGTATTTATGCGTACACACTTTCAGAGGTTAATACAGCATATTGGATTGGTGCTTCTATTTATTGGTTACATGTATGAAGAGATGGGTGTATAAAGAAATAAAAATACCTGTTACATAATTCAGTTCTCCTTTAAACGAGTCTGAATGCGGAATTTATACAACATTAGCCTCTACATCCGTCTTTAAATTGGTATCAGAAATCATGGCTATAATATAGTGCTTTAGTCAGCAAAACGCAAGCTTATCACAAAATGGCAGCTTAGAAGTAAAATGATATTTTCTTCATCTGAAATAGAGTATATTAAAATATAACTTATTTAGTGGTTAAGAGCACAATGTAGAAATCTGACACTGCATTCATGTTTGAAAAGCAAATATGGAAATTGGTTTCCAGATGCACAATATTAAAAAATAAACATATATCTGAAGCTAGCTTTCCATACATCAGTGTCACTAAAAATGCATTTACTGAAGACTTGCAACACTGCAGAATTGAATGCAGTTTAACCCCTGAGTGGCAGCAAAGGCGGCAGTGACAAAGGAGTTAACTGCCTGGGGAACAGGAGCCCCAGACACGCAACCCAGCTCCTGCATATTTAAAGATCTGCCCAGTCCAGAACATCTGCATTAAGAACCCGTAGCTCGTATGTACGCTGAGTGCTGAGTACTTAATGAGCACAAAGCTGGTCTACCAGCACAAACAGAAGTCCCTCCTTCCCCAGACAAAGCAGAAGCCAGGCAGAGGGCCAAAATATGTCCCCTTCAAGGGTAATGAGGAACTGGGAGGAATATGAACTATAGGTTCATTCATTAAAGTGACTTTCAGGTTTTACAGACGTTAGCAGTGATTCCTCCCAGGAGATAGGACTCCAGAATATTGAGGTGATTTCTATACTAATATGTAACACTATATTGCCGGCCAGTCCTGTTAGTAAGTAATGTGAATAATTCATCCATGCAATCACACTGACAATGGACTCTGGATAGCCAGTGACTACCCTTCATTTTATAACTCCTGCAAACGGAAAATGGTGGCAGTGCCAAAGTCTGGGCCAGAGAGCAGAGAAAGGACGCGCCTGTACTATCCACTGTAATACCACAACATGCCTACTTGTGATAAATACAGAGTGCCGGATTCACAC
>WWET01000248.1:622386-638225 GCA_011038615.1 Limnodynastes dumerilii | reverse complement strand
AAAGGAAATGTCTGTGCATACACACATAAATATGTGCGCAAGTTAACCTGTAAAAATGTAAATATGTGAATATGTAAAAATAGAACGAAAATAAAGATCACAAATATATTGATAGTATAAAAAATCCCATATTTAAGTGTTCCTAAGTCATTCAATAGTCCAGACATTTTCTAAACATATATCCATCCTTATACCCCCATATCTAATATGAAATACAAAGAAAAGACATAAACATGCCTATAAGCATAACAATTGGTAAGTGACAGTGGATATTAATATCCGGTTCTGGTGTGAGGGTCTGAAGGGTAAAAATCCAGAAGGCCTCGCGTTGGCAAAGCCTACTAAATCTGTCGCCCCCTCTTAGTGTGGAAGATACAACCTCCAACCCACATACATTTAACAGTTCAGGGTTCCCAGCATGATGAAGGGCAAAATGTTTGGGAATACTATGATTCCCTACCTTTTTAAAACATTTCGTTTATGTTCCCGAAATCGGTCCTTCAGTTTCCGTGTGGTCCGTCCAACATATTGGAGACCACACGGACACTGAAGGACATAGATGACAAACATAGACTCACAATCAATGTGAGTCTTGATGGGGAAATTCTTTTTATTTGTAAAGGATTGGATATTTATTACACCATTATTGATGGCCTTGCATGTCAAACACACAGATTTGTTACATTTGTAACAACCCAAGGTACCGGTACTTCTACTTGTTGCCTTATTCAGTGTATTATTTTCAGAGGGAAATTTCACCATGCTAGGTGCCAAGTAATTTTTTAAATTCTTATTAATTTTTTTAAATACCACTTTGGTTTGTCCTTTAGTAGGGAGGCAATTAAATCATCCTGTTTTAAATAAATTACATTCCTTGTTAAATTTCGTGATGAATGAAATATTAAATTCCTCCTGAGTCCCTCTAACCGGCATAGAGTGTCTTTCTTTGGGGGACTGTAAATCACTCCTATTTAATTTAGTGGCTTTCATTTTGGCTTCCTTTAGGAGTCGGTCAGGATAACCATGTTCTGTGAATTTTGTTGTCATCTTGTCTACCTGCACTTCAAAATCTAAATCATCTTTGCAGTTACGTCTCAAGCATGTAAATTGATTAAATTATATATGATTTACCCATGGGCGTTGACGGCGGCTATTGAAGTGCAGGTAATTACAAGCATCACTTGGTTTTGAATAATTTGAGCTTGAGATCCTACCTCCTCTGCATGAGAGGGTAATATCCAAGAAATGAATAGTGTTTAAGTGATAAGTGAAAGTGAAATTAAGATTAAACAAATTGTGATTGAGGTCTTCAACAAATTGTTGTGCAGAACTTAAATCCCCATCCCATACTACAAACAGGTAATCGATAAAACATTTATAGAGCGCGAGGTTCACTCCTCACTTGCTCCCCAAGACGTACTGTTCTTCAAACCGGCCCATGTACAAATTGGCGAAGCTGGGGGCGAACCTCGTTCCCATCGCAGTACCGAGAACCTGTAAGTCATGTCATTGCCATGTGCAATCTAGAATATCTATTTATACATGTTTATGTCATTTTAGTTATTGGGAGAATGGCATTTGAAAATAATAGGGGTGCACCAATTGAATAGATAGAGAAAACAGAATGATGTACCTTTAAAAATTCTGGATGAACTTAAAAAACACCTGTGGAGGTAATAAGGGTGCTGCCCTAGACACCACATCTATGCTTTGAAAAAGTCTTTAGTTGAGGGAAGAAAAGCATCAGCGGGAACGATGGTATATGACTCCTATTTTTTACTTCAAAAGCACGTGTGATTTAGACTGCTATTTATTGCTACAAAACTTCTGTCTGCACATTGAAAGAACGAGTTTGCTACTCCATTGACACCTAGTGCTTGCTATGAACAGTGTCTGATCCTCCTGATCATTAATCAGAGCAGGAGGAACTCTGATCCAGAGAGCCGGAGGCCAAAACCTTGGGTGTAGCCTGAGTGGGACATACACTGGAACCGGAGGGAGCTTGAGATATAGTTTCGGACCGGTCAGTGGAGGAACGTGTGTATCGGTAACAACTGTCGCTCACGGTGGTATGTTATAATCTCCATTTTTACCCTTGGATGTAAGGATTCCTAATCACACAAATTGGATTGCATTATTTGTACTGTATCTCCTGGCTTTGGCCACCCCGGGGGATTCTAACTTTAATGGTATAACTATACTAAAGTGCAGTTTATGCAATAAATTGAGCAAAAAGAACACGGTCAATATACCTTTATAAAGAAGATCTTTCTTATTATATTGGGGTCAATAATCACGGTCATATAGTGTCTATATATATTTTTATTGATATGTATGTGTAAACTGAATAAATTAACATTGTTTTAAATTATCAAGTGCCGTTCTCCGGATTATTTAAGCCAATCTAGTGTTTATTATTACAGAATTTTTTCTACTCCATTGTGAGCGCTGTACCTTCGTTTTCTTTTATCCCTGGATGAGAAGTCTCCCTCATGCAGTCAGCTGCCAGCTTGGGTGGTGGTGCCGCTGATGCTCCCCAAGCTCCCTGTCCCCTTATTTCCTGTCATTTTGATGGGCATTTTGCTAATTTACATAATAATTACATTACTTCTCGATGAGATGTTTCATAGAGGGGTTTGGTGTTGCCTAGGTTATGAGACAAAATAACACAGTCGCAAGAATTGTCACTTTATTACCTCTCCTGATAATGTAACATGAATTGTATCATTCCTAGGCAACGACAGCATACATACTCTTTGTTGGTAATCATTTCTTTTGTTATTCATGTATAAACAGCTTGAATACACCGGGTTCCAAGTACATTCACATTATCAATTATCATGACCTCATGCAACTAAATGTTCTGTATTTATTATTCCTATCACTGGCAGAAAAAAATGTATTCAGATACATATAAAATAAAAATATGCATTTATTGTGTGTGTGTGCGTGTGTGCGTGCGTGCATATGTGTGTGTACGTGCATATGTATGTATGTGTGTGTGTGTGTGTGTGTGTGTGTGAGACCTCTTCGTGGAGAATTGTCTGGTAGAGTCGCATACCAAATTTTTTGAAATATTATGAAAAATGACACATTTAGAATAGTTCAAAGTGGAAAATGTTGCCAATTTTTTCCATTTCTTAAAGTCTTCATGTTGTGTCAGTTTTTTGTAAAGGCAGAACGCCCCATGCACAGAAGATCCCCATGCACAGAAGATGCCCATGCACAGAAGATCCCCATGCACAGAAGATGCCCATGCACAGAAGATCCCCATGCATGTGTTTGTAGCAGCTGGCTTTTTACATCAACATGCACAGAAGATCCCCATGCACAGAAGATCCCCATGCACAGAACATCCCCATGTACAGAACATCTCTATGCACAGAAGATCCCAATGCACAGAAGATCCCCATTCACAGAAGATCCCCATGCACAGAAGATCCCCATTCACAGAAGATCCCCATGCACAGAAGATCCCCATGCACAGAAGATCCCCATGCACAGAACATCCCCATGCACAGAAGATCCACATGCACAGAAGATCCACATGCACAGAAGATCCCCATACACAGAAGATCCCCATACACAGAAGATCGCATGCACAGAATATTCCCATGCACAGAACATCCCCATGCACAGAAGATCCACATGCACAGAAGATCCACATGCACAGAAGATCCACATGCACAGAAGATCCACATGCACAGAAGATCCACATGCACAGAAGATCCACATGCACAGAAGATCCCCATACACAGAAGATCCACATGCACAGAAGATCCACATGCACAGAAGATCCACATGCACAGAAGATCCACATGCACAGAAGATCCACATGCACAGAAGATCCACATGCACAGAAGATCCACATGCACAGAAGATCCACATGCACAGAAGATCCACATGCACAGAAGATCCACATGCACAGAAGATCCACATGCACAGAAGATCCACATGCACAGAAGATCCACATGCACAGAAGATCCACATGCACAGAAGATCCACATGCACAGAAGATCCACATGCACAGAAGATCCACATGCACAGAAGATCCACATGCACAGAAGATCCACATGCACAGAAGATCCACATGCACAGAAGATCCACATGCACAGAAGATCCACATGCACAGAAGATCCACATGCACAGAAGATCCACATGCACAGAAGATCCACATGCACAGAAGATCCACATGCACAGAAGATCCACATGCACAGAAGATCCACATGCACAGAAGATCCACATGCACAGAAGATCCACATGCACAGAAGATCCACATGCACAGAAGATCCACATGCACAGAAGATCCACATGCACAGAAGATCCACATGCACAGAAGATCCACATGCACAGAAGATCCACATGCACAGAAGATCCACATGCACAGAAGATCCACATGCACAGAAGATCCACATGCACAGAAGATCCACATGCACAGAAGATCCACATGCACAGAAGATCCACATGCACAGAAGATCCACATGCACAGAAGATCCACATGCACAGAAGATCCACATGCACAGAAGATCCACATGCACAGAAGATCCACATGCACAGAAGATCCACATGCACAGAAGATCCACATGCACAGAAGATCCACATGCACAGAAGATCCACATGCACAGAAGATCCACATGCACAGAAGATCCACATGCACAGAAGATCCACATGCACAGAAGATCCACATGCACAGAAGATCCACATGCACAGAAGATCCACATGCACAGAAGATCCACATGCACAGAAGATCCACATGCACAGAAGATCCACATGCACAGAAGATCCACATGCACAGAAGATCCACATGCACAGAAGATCCACATGCACAGAAGATCCACATGCACAGAAGATCCACATGCACAGAAGATCCACATGCACAGAAGATCCACATGCACAGAAGATCCACATGCACAGAAGATCCACATGCACAGAAGATCCACATGCACAGAAGATCCACATGCACAGAAGATCCACATGCACAGAAGATCCACATGCACAGAAGATCCACATGCACAGAAGATCCACATGCACAGAAGATCCACATGCACAGAAGATCCACATGCACAGAAGATCCACATGCACAGAAGATCCACATGCACAGAAGATCCACATGCACAGAAGATCCACATGCACAGAAGATCCACATGCACAGAAGATCCACATGCACAGAAGATCCACATGCACAGAAGATCCACATGCACAGAAGATCCACATGCACAGAAGATCCACATGCACAGAAGATCCACATGCACAGAAGATCCACATGCACAGAAGATCCACATGCACAGAAGATCCACATGCACAGAAGATCCACATGCACAGAAGATCCACATGCACAGAAGATCCACATGCACAGAAGATCCACATGCACAGAAGATCCACATGCACAGAAGATCCACATGCACAGAAGATCCACATGCACAGAAGATCCACATGCACAGAAGATCCACATGCACAGAAGATCCACATGCACAGAAGATCCACATGCACAGAAGATCCACATGCACAGAAGATCCACATGCACAGAAGATCCACATGCACAGAAGATCCACATGCACAGAAGATCCACATGCACAGAAGATCCACATGCACAGAAGATCCACATGCACAGAAGATCCACATGCACAGAAGATCCACATGCACAGAAGATCCACATGCACAGAAGATCCACATGCACAGAAGATCCACATGCACAGAAGATCCACATGCACAGAAGATCCACATGCACAGAAGATCCACATGCACAGAAGATCCACATGCACAGAAGATCCACATGCACAGAAGATCCACATGCACAGAAGATCCACATGCACAGAAGATCCACATGCACAGAAGATCCACATGCACAGAAGATCCACATGCACAGAAGATCCACATGCACAGAAGATCCACATGCACAGAAGATCCACATGCACAGAAGATCCACATGCACAGAAGATCCACATGCACAGAAGATCCACATGCACAGAAGATCCACATGCACAGAAGATCCACATGCACAGAAGATCCACATGCACAGAAGATCCACATGCACAGAAGATCCACATGCACAGAAGATCCACATGCACAGAAGATCCACATGCACAGAAGATCCACATGCACAGAAGATCCACATGCACAGAAGATCCACATGCACAGAAGATCCACATGCACAGACGGGACGGGATGGGGTGGGGACCCATGTACATATCTTGCACAAGGACCCCAGTGTTGTCCCAGACGACTTGGCTGCCTCTTCCCCCTGCTGCTGTATGGAAGAAGAGGCAGGACTCTCTTTGTAAAGGGATCGCTGGTAAGTACACACTCTAAAAAAATCCACAGGTCATAACATTGTTGATCTGTGATGATTTTTAGCAGCTGCTGAAAATCTAAATCAAGCGATGCCGGGGAATCTCTGCATCGTGTGACAGTACAGACTCAACAGATGCAAGAGCTATCTAACGATTATACTGTGATTGGAAGGATAATCGGCAGATGTCTCTCCAGTGTGTACCCCGCTTATGGCAACTTGTTGTGAAACTATACTTTAGCAGCTCTGCCATAGTTGAATATTGATATAGAATGATGGGAATCATAGTCACACAACACATGGAGAGTCACAGATATGACAGGCCTGATGTACATTGATGGTTTACAACTACATTTACAACATCTAACATACACCTTTGATTGAGTCCCAAAGTGAAACAATTCAAGTATTCAGCGTTATATTAATTCTCTTAGTATTTGCTGGCCAGTGCTCAAACTCATTAGTGTGATCCTTCTCGTTGCCCTTATAAAAATGATTTAATTTCCAAAGCAAATCAGATTTGTTGCTGGAAGCTGAGAACAGGAGCATTTTATACCCAGACCCGTCTCCGTTTCTGACTGCTAGAACCTAATGGAGTATGTACAGTATCTGATAAAAGGGTTTAATATAAGGACTTGCTGATGGTGAAGATTATTTCTTATGCACTGCCACTGACCATCCCTTCGGAAGGGCACTATAAAATATGCATTTCTGTTTAATATGTAAAGCAAAATAATATTGTAACTGTATCAGGTTGATAGCTGTCAATCATATAAACTGATATCAACTCAAAACACTCTGCTTCTTTTTTCTCTGGCACCAGTACTGGAACGATCTAGAGAAAGGAGGACTGAGAAAAGAGCAAGAGGAACAAAAGAATGGCTCTCAGACCCCTGGTTCATAGAACAAAATGGTTGGTCTTTGAGGATGTTGCAATGTTAACCATTGGCAGAAGCTCAGGCTGGGGAGTGGATAACGAATAAATAGAAGCCACATCAGTTTCTGGCCAGTGTCCCCAATATTTCAGTCCACGGGCACTGTAGATATGTGAATAATATGTTGCTTATATAAAACCTTGTCATTGTGAGTGCCCCCAGTATTCCCTTGAAATCTCTGGAGGTGTTACACTGAACCTTGCAGTCTGGTTGAAAGCAAATTTCTACTCTTTCAGAATACAAAGCAATGACTTCTCAGGGAAATCTCAGAGAGACATCGACTAAATATACATTTATTAAAGATACAATCTAAAATGAAGTCAAAAATGAATTCTCACCCTTTAAAGTTAATGAACATCCTTATTTTAATCTTTCCATGCAGACCCGCTCCTTTTGCTAATTATATACTTTCATTTTATTTTTCAAGCAATTCCTGATTAGGATTTTTCAAAATCACACTAAACAATCATCCCAGGAAATAAGGGTTCATCATGAATTTAATTTAATTAACTTATGTCCTGTAAATAAACTTCCTTTATAGTAGTGTAATACTGTAAAAATCAGTTAAAGGAGGAAATAAAGGAGTCACTGAGACAAAGAATTAGGGCAAATTGCATACACAGAGGAGTTTTCCTGGTGTCTAATAGCATTCCACTCAGAACTACTTTCAAATGCACATCCCTCAAATAACCCCCTAAACGTTAGAAAAGTACATCATTTCCTGTGTTCATGCCACCACTTCATGTCAGCCTTTGTATGAAGATCCTGATGTTATATGACCCAATAAATGGACCTTCGTTGTATAGTCACTCACTGACCACCTCAAACAGAGAAGCCTTGAAAGTGGCAAGTGGCTTGTCATATATTTCTGTGTGTGTAACTGTTAATGGGCCAGATCCAGAACAACGCTTGTGAGCTAATTTACGCGTGGCGGAGACGTAAAATCGTGTTTTAGTAAGTACTGCGCATGCGCACCATAGAAAATACGTATGCATAAATGTGAACGTATGGGCCATTCACATATGTGTCGCGTAAATCTTTATGTGTGGGCGTGCCAATTTTATGTGAGTCTAAAATACGTCTGAAATACGCTATGTAGGCGGGGGTTTGTATTTAAAGTGTACAGTATGGGCATGCTTAGCTGTGTAAATATGTGTTGCTCATACATACGTGAGCGGATGACATCGGTTACGTGGGCAAAAGTTAAGGTAGGGTTTGGAAAGTGGATCTCGGACAAAATACGTACATACGTACATTCAAGGGGTGTGCCAAGGGGAGTGTATAGAAGGTAAATACTTCTACGCTACGCAAGGAAACATATTGCAAGCGGAGTTCTGGATCTACCCCAATGTGTGTAACTAATATTTCTGTCTTTTATTCTACTGATAGAATGGCAGGATAGCCACTGGTTATTCTACTAGAGTATTTTTTCCTTTGTTTCTGTGTAATTAATTACACCCTATTTCCAATGTGAACTATATTAATATAAAGGCATGGCTGCTGGCACTGACATCAGGCAATCTAGGGTTTAAGGGAACTAGTCAGTCAGGGTAGAGTTGGGGGATGGTCTAGGTGGGGTTTAGAGATAGACATACCCCTCGAGTGGAATTAGGTAGCCACGCCTTGTGAGTCTGTAATCTACCTCGGTATAACCATGGTGTGCAATGTGGTGGGAGTTAGTGTTCTTACACTGGCCATGACCATGGTTGGGTGCCAAGGACAGGGGCTGCCTGTCCTCCTGTTGCTTGTTTGCGTCAGCTGACTACCCCCTCTGCTATCAGTGCCACATGACTATGCCCCAAATCAATAGTCCATTTAATTCTAAATTAAATTGAAATCCCACAAAGTTGTCTGTGTCTTATTTCTATTATTGCATGGTGTGAGTGACATGTCAGTCGAAGGTAGTTTAGTGAAATGCATAGAGAAATACATGGATATATAGTATAGAAAATGTCCACGTTCTGTAATTCTGGATCCGATCCTACATTTGGTCAAGACTATAATGTAATTCTCTTAAAAACATAAAAATGTCTGTGTCCTTTATGCAGAAGCAGTGTGCCGATTATACAATATAATGCACGATAAAACATCTGAAAATAGTGAAGAAAAGTAAGGTCATCTGTACATCTTTACACAATCAAAGAGCTCAGTTTCCTCTCAGCACTAAGATCCTTGGATGACCTTGTGGATTAGTGACACTCTCAAGGCCAGAGATACTGAATGGAAGCTACTCCAGAGTAGTGACCTCTTCCGCATGCGCACATTCATGCCAGGGTGCGAGAGTCAGGAAGAGAGTCCCCTCTGGGGCTGTGTGTCAGGTCTGCTCAGACTCACAGCCATCCCTTGCCCTCTGTGATCATCAAGAAGTAATTAGCTATCCTGATTAGCATACGTTGAAGCCTAAATAGGAGAGCTAGGAGCTTGAGTTTAACCTTTTCAATGCAAGTCGCCCGGCATTACACTTTTTTTTTTTTTTTTACATATTTTGAAAATTGCTTAATAGCCAGTACCAGCAAAGTGTTCATCTGAATATCACTCTATTTCTATTGTTCAAACAATTAAACAATCAATAGTACATTGTGTGCTTTCAAAATGACTAAGGGGTCTATTTGGAGAAAAGCAGAAATAATTCCTCATTTTTGGCATTCAGATAAGTTCATGTCCCTGTTAAATCACTGATGTCACCAAACATTCTCCAGATCCAGCAATCCCTATTGTATTGCATATGGGGGTAGTGCGTTTACTCTTGTTCTCGTACTGTTGTTCTTCATCTCAGGATAGTGCTTCTCTTATTAAAGATTGCCAGCACCCAGTGATCAGTGGCGAGCTTCATTCTCAGTGACATCATTATCGTCAGGCTTCCTGTCCTTAGCATGTGTATGTAGACACTGACATGGGACCAGATCGTTACACGCAGAGAGCGTAAGTGGGGTGTCTGGAGAGAAGATGTAGGGAACAACTTCCCCTCTGCCAGCAAAAGTATGCAAGGTGGGCTGGGAGTAGATTTATATTTACAGTATGGTCGGGGTTTTACACATACACGCGGATCCACATCCCCGCATGTTTTCCGTACATGTCGGGGGGTTTAATTCTGCACGAGGAGAGGGGGTGAACTCCCCTGATCACTCCCCTCTCTCATTCGGAAAAAGTGTTACTTACGCTTCCATAAGTCAGCCATATGTGGAAAAAACGTCCCACACTGTACAACTTTGGTGGGTGGAGGGGAAGCACAGCCCCTTTCCAATTAAACTCCAGTTTTGTTCCGTAAAATGGAAATTACGGTAGAAATGCGCCCTCCGGTACATAGGACCCTCTTACACACTTTGCATGCATATATGAGCTCACAGTATTAACTGGGGATCCGGCCCTTTGTTCGTGGATCTTCAGATCAATAATAGATTCTCAAGTATTCATTTGTGTAGACATGTAAGGAATAAAAGAAAGAAAAAGTATTTCACAGTTGTTAACAGGGATCTGCCTTTAATTTGATGCAATAATTGCATTCTGAATATTGTTTGAAATACAACACTACAATTGGTACCAATTCTTTCTTTTTTTCTTTTTTTCCTTCAACAAAATGAATACCTGAGGGTCTATTATTTATCTGAAGATCTATAAACAAAGATATTTTGTGCTATATTACTGTGAAAACTGTCCAGGTGCCTCCCCCACCAACTCCTTTACTCATCTACTTACCTTATAAGTCCAGCCTTAGCCACGAGAGATAGCAGTGCCCAGCACATAAAAGAGAAGACAGCTTCACAGGTTTCCTACAATCAGGTGTGCTAAACATGGATCTCTGCTAGTGTACCCTTTCCTCTTATCACACAGACACACAGATAGATTAATATTTATATACACACATACACCCACGTGTATCTACAGGTCTGTGGGTTATTAATAGTTGGGGCAACGCCCGATCTTGGATCGGGCGTCCGTAGCAGCGCCGTAGGGACGCTGGAGGGGACGTCCTCCAGCGTCCTCCACCTAGGTTAGTGTAGGTGGGCGGGGGAAGGTAGTTAAATGAGGGTAGGAGGGCGGGCTAAGCGGCCATACGCTCCTGTGCGAGCGTATTGCCACTTCCTTACGCCGGCTGAAGTTAGGGTAGCCTTCAGCCGGCGTAAGGTGGGGGCCATACCCCTGCACAGGGGGAGTGTCAGGGTAAGTAAACGCCAATACGCTGTGCTTTAGTAAGTAAGTGTAGGTCTGGATCAGGCCCGAAGAAACTACTGTATATAATTTAAAACACTGGAATAAACTACAGTGGGCCATTATTAGTAATGGGGTACAAAAAACAACACACATATATACAAATGCTGACAACTTGTATGTATTGTGTGTCGTTTTTGCATTTGTTTATATGTAAGCATATAAGATTTGCTAACCACACAATACTGAATTGGGAAAGCAGAATGTTTGGGAGGCACCACCAGGTTGAGTCTTGTGGGCATCAATGGCACCCCTTTGGATCTTGCCGTTTTGTGCCAAGGACACGTGCACCACCAATCTTACCCTAACAACGCCATTGTGTAGGTTAATATTGTAAATTTAAATTAATACAATTTACAGATTAACACACTACAGGTAAAGTAACTGTAGTGTGCAACTTGTTCATTCTCTAGGGCCATCGGATCGTATGCAAGCTTAAGAGGCTGATGATTCTTAAGAATAGTCTATTAGGAAATGACTTAGTTGACTATTATGCATGTGTCATTTGCGCAGTCTACGTACCATTTAGTTACGTAGATTGAGTAATACCATGTTTTGATGAAAAAGCCGGCTGAAGTGAAAAGGCCGGCTTCTTAAGTCAGTGTGAACGCTCAAGCCGGCTACTGAAAGCCGGTGTTAAGCTTTCAGTAGCCGGGTTGAGTGTTCACACTGACTTACGAAGCCGGCTTTTTCTTCAGCTCAGTCTGAACGGTCCTTTTTTAACAGCCCCACAAATTTCCCCGGTTCTACACCCTGGCTAAAAACCCAGCTTTTTCAACTTTGGCAATCTGAACGTGGTATAAGTGTGGCCTTTAAGGACCGCACTTAGAAGTTAGAGGCATGTCACGAGGAGTTAGGTGCGGAAACTGCTGCCCCTAGATCAATGTGATCTGTGAATATGGTCCATCATGTATAGATAGCCAATGTCCTCTAGTGCTTGTAGTGTACCAGAAAAATGAAAATAATAATGCAAACAAAGACTGATTTAATTGATCATTATAGATATTGGGGTAAATCCAGAACTACATTTGCCGTACGTTTACTCGCGTAGCGTATTTTCGCGTGCGTACCTTCTATACACTCCCCTTGGCACACCCCTTGAATGTACGTATTTTGACCAAGATACGCTAACCCTACCTGTACGTATTTTGACCAAGATACGCTTTTCAAACCCTACCTTAACTTTTGCCAACATAACCGCAGTGATCTGCACACGTAAGTATGGCCAACACATATTTATGCAGCTAAGCACGCCCATACTGTACACTTTAAATACAAATCCCCGCCTACATAACGTATTACAGACGTATTTTGGACTCACGTAAAATTGGCACGCACGTAAGTATTTACGTGACACATACGTGAATGGCCCATACATTCACAATTACGCTACGTTACTGTGCGTACTTTCTATGGTGTGCATGCGCAGTACTTACCAAAAGGCGATTTTATGTCTCCGCCACGCGTAAATTTGCTTACAAGCGTTATTCTGGATCTGGCCCATTATTATTAAATACAAATTTTTAAAAAATTCCAGTTTCTTTTCCTTGGCACATAATATAAATATATGGCTAATATTGTTTCTGTGTTACCCTCTAAACAAGGTATAGGCAATCTGTGGCAACACAGGTGAAACTACACATCCCATCATGCATTGCCAGGTGTCAATTATGATTGTACCTAACATAATTAAAAACTGAAGTGCAAAAGGTTGCCTGTTCCTGATCTACACATAGAGGAATATTCAATATAGCCTTGAATTATGCACATAAAGAAACAGGTAGCCTTGGATGTATGGTGTGCATAGTCGGAAGCTATTAAACTAGTTGGAAATCAATGATTTTCATGCCGATTTCTGTCTTTGCTACAAATTGAATATGCGCCACAGAGTGATTAGGTTAATTGAGGCAATTGTGTTTTCTCTCTATGGACCTGATCTAGACCTCTGAGCATCTGTCTGAATGCAGTTCTGTGCGGATCTGCCTTTTGCTGCCCAATTACCTTCATCTGCATGCCTATTCTCACCCCCGTGACTGTGTGCGCACTGCCAGAAAATCACACCACTTCCGCAAGGTGCTTTATTATTTTAGGATCAGGCCCTATTGTCTTAAAAAAACCCAAAACATTGTAAACATAGAATTGTGCAATATGTCTATAGTGCCATCCCTGCATGCTGAGAGTATCCACATGCCATTCATGTGTTTTTAGTTAAGGCATACGTGGGATTATGTCCTGTAGGTTCCATCTGTTGCATTGTTAGAAGAAATGACCTGGAGATTAGATCATGTTCTCCTCCAGGAATAAATCTTGCTCTCTTGTACAAACATGTCTCCAGCTAGTGATAAAACCATTCAGGATCATGTTGAGGTTCTGCATCCTGATTTCTTATCTCAGGAATTATTTTGTTGTTACTGTAGCACCTGCGGCAGGGAGAAGAAAGGTGACAGCCTCAACAGTGCAAATAGCCTGCAACTCTGTATATACTAAATAAAAAGCATATAAATTTACATTACATAAGATCTATAACCTTTATAGCAGAGCAGAATATTACTAATTACATGATGAGTCAAAGAAAACCAAGAAGCTTATTACAGAGGACTAAGATAATAGACCTTTCATAATTCTTGTTACCGCACTTGTGATTGAAATTCTTTTCTTTTAAAAAGTCACCCTCTCCCCACTCACTTCAGCTTGAGAAAGGGACACGCTGTGGACCTGAAACGCGTCGCTGGTTAACCTCCGGCGACTCCAGACCGAACCTCTGTGTTGGGCTGAGACTTCACCCTGCTTCATTCCATCCAGCTGCCCGAGATAGCTATATTTGGCAGGCAAGTGCAATACCTTTTTGGGGACTGGAGTTCCCCTGTATTCTCTATACAATTGACTTCCACATGTAGATTATTTTCTCCTTATGTTTCTGTTGTCTATGATTTAAATACCCTTTTTTTATTTGCTCACTTTATTTGATATGTTTGGTTTAATAAATGTTAATTAATTGACAATTTTGATTTATATTTTCTTTTCTTTAAGGAATCTTCTTGTGGACAGAGAGTGAATATAAGGGAAGGAGGATTAAGAAGGGCTGCACAATCAATTAATATTAATGAACTGTGATAGGACTATTGGATCCTCACCTACCACTGGACTTTTTAATCAATTTGGCTACATATTTTCATTAGTATGGATTGACTATTGAGTGTTTAATTAATTATTATTTATAGATTTTTTTTTTGATATTTTTATACATTTATTAATTTATATTGCATACTCCCTCTTTATATAGATTATGAACTTATCGACTTGATGATGATATAAATCACTCCTATTTACAGAAGCATGTTTATTTCTATTATTTTCATATGTTTTCATACAATTAGATTTCCCCTCCCAAATCCTTGTTTTTGTACCTTTATAATACAGTATATGCAAAAATCAGATCCAGCTAAGTGGTTATCATTCATCACAATGAATAAAAGCTGAAGTCTGAATGGTCTGTCCCCAATGTATGGCTTGTACAGGCATGGTCACACCCACCATCTTCCTGCAGTAAATCACTAAGGGCCTGATCCAGACTTAATAACGACAGACAATTTACACATGTGGCAGTCTGGCTGCGGGAACACACTGCGCATGCAGATGTTACTCATTGTAACTCTGATCATACGTAACTTGTATGTAACTACGTATGATAGGGCGTGACATCCCTACGCAATCCGAATATATGCATTGTGGGCACAGGGAGGCATTTAAATTGTACAGTATGGGCTGGGTTAGGCACTTACATATGACAAGGCATTACATATGCACAGAGGTATGCAAGGGAAAGTTAAGGCAGGTTCTGAATACGTAAGTCAGCTAAGTTACTTACGCAAGAGTGCAGTGCCATGGGGAGTGCTTTATCCTTAGTAGTGCGTATCTTAGGTACACATGTGTATGTAAAACCATCTTAAGTCTGGATCAGGCCCAGAGTTAACACTTCTTGTTCAAACTTCATTAGGCAAATACTCAACCGAAACATGTGAATGGCACCTAGGACCCATCCTTCTATACACTGCTTACAGGATCTTCTTTGTGACCAGTATGTTTGATCTGTTGTGTTTACCCACCAAATGTTACAATGAAAACTGGATAACAAGGAAAACAAACATGAAAGTGAGCTCATTGGGCCTGATCCTGAGCTACGGCCGCCGTCGCTAGTACTGCGGCGGTAGCTCTAATGCGCATGCGCCGGGCAGATGTAGTAGTAGTAGCGCCGTTGGGTCGCTGGAGGGGACGTCCTCCAGCGTCCCAACGCTCACGTTACTCCTGGTGGGCGGGGGGGGGGAAGTAAATCAGGCTGGGGGGGCGGGCTAGGCGGCCATACGCTCCTGTGTGAGCGTATGGCCCCTTCCTTACGCCGGGCGAAG
>WWET01000248.1:606827-622358 GCA_011038615.1 Limnodynastes dumerilii | reverse complement strand
AGCGGGCGTAAGTAAGGGGCCATACGCCCGCACAGGGGGAGTGTCGGGCTACAGCGCTCAGTGTAACATCGTAGCTCTGGATCAGGCCCATTGTCACAGGGTGGAATGATGGAATCTCCAAATATTATTTCCCTAGTCTTTTACAACCTTCGCCATTACACACCACACCCTCCGTTATATAACTGATTGTGTGGTATGTAATGACGGTGAAGGTCGGAAAGTCAATAGCTGATAAGTTTAAATGAATCACAGGAGACCTGATCCAGACCTCCAGGCATGTTCCCTATACACAGAGGTCAGTACAAGACCATTATTTACCTCTCCATAATGAAGCCCCAGTGATGGTCAGTCTGACTCATTGGGCCAGATCCAGAACTGCGGCCGCGGGCGTATTTACACCAGCCGCAATCGTAATTTCGGCAGTTGGTACGTTCTGCGCATGCGCCCAGCAGCTGTTTCCTGTTGTAACTCGTGTTGGACGTAATCTTGAATCGGTCCTCCGCAACATATTTACGTATGAAGGGGTGTTCCTATAGTAGGTCAGCAATAAATGCGCTCCACTGCTCTGTAGGCGGGGGGAGGCATTTAAATCGTACAGTATGGGCTGGGTTACGTAGTTACGACCATCGCATAGATACGTCCTGCCATAGTTACGATTACAAAAGGTAAGGTAGGATTCAGCAGGCGTCAGGCAGTGTAATTACGGACAACTGGTGGAGTGCCCGGGGGAGTGCATAGTATTTATGCTTGCGTAAATACGATCCGCGCTGGTTTGTAACACAGACGTAGGTCTGGATCACGCCCATTGTGCACAGCCCCAGTGGTGGAAGAAGAAGAGAAGCAGAGAAGACAAAGTGGAGGAAGACTGATGGAAACAGGACAGGGCGGGATAGAAGAGAAGCATGCAGAAAATGCCCACATTTTGTCAGTCTGTATATGGTCCCAGGGCTTAATTTTCCTGGGTCCTCCATGACCTCACAAACATTATTAATAGAATATTCCGAGGTTCTGGGAATTTTGTTTCAAGTTTCAGGCCCTAGAAAAGTCTGCTCTCACCTCTGAAGCACTGATAAATATAAGATGTGTTTATACACAATGGTAATGAGGCAATTTAAACTTAGTACTGCTTCAATGGCTCTGGCACACTGGTATAAGGTTTCCAAATTGTCTCATCAGCAGTGGCAGCCCAGTGCTTGTTTGTCACATATTATAATGTGTGTGTGACCTGCCTGTGCTGACTTTCTTATTTGTCTGTATAGGAAACCTCTGTCCATTTTTTTGCATTAGCGGTGTACGTTGTAAATTCTGTATTTCAGCATGTATTTATCTGCTTGTCAGCATGCTGTCACACACATACATCTGTTTATGTGCTCTCTGTGTCTCTTAACATGTGTAAATGAGGCAATTTTAACCTTATTTCTTGTCATTAATCTACCACAGTGTTAACATGCTCCAGTTTTGCCGATGGTGAGATGGGACTTGCTAATAGGATGGGTCAGGCAGGACTTGTAATGAGATGTATCTCATTCCACTTTTGTCTCTCATAATTCTCTTCCATGTCTCTTGTCCTCATTAAATAATCTCACATGTCTCCCTCCAATACTAGTCGCATTCCAATACTAGGCTGAAAGGCTACGGGACACAGCAAATGCACAACAAATTACAGCGCAGTGTGACAGAATGAGACAGGGGCAATGAGCATCCCATTCATCAAAGTCTGACTCCCCACTAACTAGCAAACCTTAATGTGACTAATTAATCTTGCTGCAATGTACATCTGCTGCACACAGCATTTAACACCTATGTACCCAAATATTTCTATACCATTTATCAGAAAGAATTGTAGAAGTTTGTGTAATATCCACGTGTGGTATAATTCATTGTTATAGTTCATATAGTGCTGAAGAAACACATTAATATGTATGTGTTTTTCTTGGTCAATGTTATCACCACAAAAAAAGGGTTGTCCTGAGATATTTTAGCACCTGGTGCAAGAAGTAAAAGTGACATCCTTAACCTAAAGAATTGACCAGCAAGTCCTAATTTGCACCCTTGGGGCTAGATTTACTAAGCTGCAAAAAAAACCCAAAAAAACGTAGAGATGTTGCCCATAGCAACCAATCAGATTCTAGCTTCCATTTTCCTATTGCATACTCGAGAATGTCAGCTAGAATCTGATTGGTTGCTATGGGAAACATCTCCACTTTTCTTTTTCCGCAGCTTAGTAAATCTAGCCCTTGGTGTTAGTCCTTCTGACATACAAAGTCTTTCTATTGAAGTATTGAAGTATGTAAAATTTATATACTATATATCTGGGACATATTTACACTGGAAAAAGAAAAATGGAAAAGTTGCCCATAGCAACTAATCAGATTCTCCATTTTCCTATTGCATACTCGAGAATGTCAGCTAGAATCTGATTGGTTGCTATGGGAAACATCTCCACTTTTCTTTTTCCGCAGCTTAGTAAATCTAGCCCTTGGTGTTAGTCCTTCTGACATACAAAGTCTTTCTATTGAAGTATTGAAGTATGTAAAATTTATATACTATATATCTGGGACATGCAATATTTACACTACAAGTAATACATACATCAAATTGTATTTATTTTTTTGTTAATGTAAGTTTTTTTTTTTGCTAACGTAAAAGGCAAGACTCTGATGGAAAACCCTGATTTGTTTTAGCTGGTGGGCTAGCCAGCAGTATCCTGATCTCTATTACAGATAGAAGGAAGAGAAAGAAAATTTTCCAAAATATCCCATTTTTTTGCAGTTGATTATTATCCAATAGGATCAGTTTACAATATAAAACTGATCTTACCGACCGCCTCGCATTTTCTGATGTTCTCTCTGTTCTGCTGTTGTCTGTTAAACAGTTGCCATTGGTGCCTGGACAGCACATGTGTGGCTGAAGTTTCTTTTGGTAGGGGCTAAGTCCTAGGTCCCAGGCTGTACCCTTCATCATCATGCACAATGTGAACATTTAAACAATTTATAAAAATCAGCATAAAGAATATAGAAATGTATCAGGTGACCTTGATATAACAGGTAGTTGGTTGACTGGTACATCTGTCCTTGACTTCAACTAATTGCTTGTCAAGTGTTAGAAAAGTTGAATCATGTACCTCAGCAGACCTGGGGCCAGATTTACTAAGGGGCGCCTCTGCAAATCGCCTGAGATCGCCTGTGTTGAGAATTAAATCGCTGTATTTACTACTAGACGCTTTTGTCTGGCGAATTATTAAACACCAGCGATTTTGCTCAATTCGCCCTTAGTAAATGAGGCCCCCAGGTGCCAGATTTACTAAGTTGTGGTAAAGGAAAAGTGGAGATGTTGCCCATAGCAACCAAATTTTTGTTTCCTGCCACATCATCTTATTACAACACTAGAAATATAATGGTCTGATTTTTGTGTGCTGACCACTGCCTTCTGTTCCTAACTCATCATAACCTGCTATAGTGAACAATGGTGCCTCTGCTTTATAACACCAAAATTCTTTATACACTGAGGCTCAAATTCAGCTTAATTTAGGAATTGCTTATATTTGAGGGATCTACAAGGAGTACTTTAAATAAAAATCTGTGGGTGTTAGAAATATAATTAATAGTGTTGCCTTGTTTGCATAAAGAGGTTATCAATATGGTTATCAATATTTGGTAAACACATTTGCCATTTTATACTGAACACTTCTACTTTCGTCTGTCTCTGTTTTGAATAACAGTAATTTTCAAATAATTTTTTTGTATGGGTAAGTATGCCGATCTACATACTTACCCATTCATTTATGAAAGTTGCCCGTCAGACCCGTCACATCCACCGACCGCACAGACCCCACCGGAGAGGTGAATAAGGATAGGGATAGGCTCTGCCAAAGGGAGGATTAGGGTTAGTTAGGATCATGGAAGGGGAAGGTTAAAGTCAGGATCAGCCTAAGGGTTGGGGAGTGTAGATTTAGGCTGTGGGGATAGGAGAGGCTGTGGGCTGGGGTTAGGCTGCAGAGAAGGGAGTCAGGGTTAGGCTGCAGGGAAGGGAGGGAGAGTTAGGGTCAGGCTGTGTGTTAAGGTTAGGGTTAACCTAAGGGTTGAGGAGTATAGATTTAGGCTGCGGGTATAGGACAGGCTGCGGGCACGGGAGTCTTATAGTTGGGCTACGGGCAAGGGAGTCTTAGGGTTGGGCTGCAGGGAAGGGAGTCTTAAGGTTAGGCTTTGGGGAAGGGAGACTGGCTGTGGGAGAGGCTTAGGGTCAGCCAAAGGGTTGGGGAGTATAGATTTAGGCCTCGGGGATGGGAGAAACTGGGGGCAGGGGAGTCTTAGCTTTAGCCTATGAGCAGGGGAGTCTAAGGGTTGGGGAGTATAGATTTAGGCTGTGGGGATGGGAGAGGCTTAGAGTTGGGCTATGAGCAGGGGAGTCTTAGGGATTAGGCTGCAGGGAATGGAGTCCTAGGGTTAGGCTGTGGGGAAGGGATAGTTAGGGTTAGGGTCATGGAAGGGGAGGGTTAGGGTTAGGGTCATGGAAGAAGAGGGGAGGGTTAGGGTAAGGATTATGGAAAGGGTTGGGGTTAGATTTATACTTAGCTTTCAAATTCCATCTTTGGTGCTTCAGGGATCAATTGCTTTGCCTCTTCGAGGCAAAAGTAATACATTTTCCAACCAGTTCGGAACTAGCTGGGAGAGAATGTCCCCTTCGAAATAGGGCCGTTCTTGTGGAGACCCAGACCCTTGAATCAGAATACAGTTTTACACTTACAGTAAGGCAAAAATGACTGACATATCTGGAGTCCTGAGTGAGACATGGAACACCAGCTGTGCAAATTCATATCCATAACAGTTGATTCCATGCCAAAATTATGTCAAAGAAATTTACAGGGAAGTAATTTTTCATAGGGCCATCGTAGCATTTTTTATTTTACTGTACAACCACATTTTGGTAAGGCAGAGATTCACATTTCCATTTTGAACTCCAAGGGCCTGCTTTACTAATCTGCATGAATGGGAAATTTACTAACCTGCAGAAAAGGAAAAGTTAGGATGTTGCCCATAGCAACCAATCAGATTCTAGCTTACATTTTCTAGTATGTGATAGGAAAAGGAGAGCTAGAATCTGATTGGTTGCTATGGGCAACATCCTAACTTTTCCTTTTCTGCAGGTTAGTAAATCTAGCCCAAGTATATCATCAAAGATCCTGGAGGCCAATGAAACTTTAAATTAGAGCATTATGGCATAAGGGTTTATATAGGTACAGACAGAAAAAATACAAATAGAAGTATCACGCAGTGACAAGGCATCTTGTATGGTTTACTAATAAAAATACATATTTTTACACAAGACTAGATGTAACCAGAAAATGATAATAGATAAAATCTTAGTGTGTGTCTACAATAGATAACATGTGGCCCTAGAGATTGCCTGTTAAATCAATAAAATGCCTTTGAAATTCCTGCCCATCATATTAATTAAATTGATAAAGCTTTAAAGAGCTGAAAGTTGTCTAAACCCGAGAAGTAATAAATGTTTTATGTGAACCTGAAATAACTGGCAGGGAGAGTTAAAGAAAAGCAGGTGAATATAGCAGCAATACATAGATGTATAAATACACAAGAATAGTTGCCAATTCTGCTTAAAACAAGCAGAAATAAGCTTGATATTTTAAAGTGTATTTTTTTCTTTTCATCTTTAGTTGTGGGCTTCCGGAGTGATGAATTGATGATTCAGACAGGCTGCCACACAGGAAAGGCTCGGCCTTAGATGGAGGTCAAAGTAAGAGCAGTCAGCAACAGTGACACTGGGATAAGGTTGGCACAAGTTGTGTGAGCTCCTACTAAATTGTACACTATCAGCCACTATGTGAACATGGCATTTCATATGTACACAACACAGTATTTTAACTCTGCCTCATCCAGCATCTTTTTGGATTATGAGATATGAAGCGTTACTTGCATTACATAAGGATCGCTGTATTTCTCTGCACTTTATTCCTTTGTTTACCTTTGCTGATCACATGACTTCTTTTAATTCTCTGCACTTTCTGGTGTTATCTTTCTGCTGCAGGCATGTTTCCACAGGCGCAGCTCATTACCTCGCTGGACTCCCTCATCAGCTGTTCCATTTAAACCCCTCAAAGCAACAGGGTTCCATTGCCTGCTGATAAATGTCCTCAAATTTAGTGGTGGGTTCTGTCTCACTGGATCCAGGTCCTGTCTCCAGTCATCAAGTTCCGGTTATTCAGTCTTCGGTTCCTGTACTCTGGTGTATCAGGTTCCTGCCTAAGTATTTCTTGGTAAATTGCGTTTTTAGTATTCTGTGAATATTGCCTTAATATGATGTTGTCTTAAATAATATTCACAGTATTTTAATAATATAAGACCTCCTATCTCCGATACGGCCCCACTTTAACTTTTCAGACTCCTTTGAACCAAAAACTTTAACTGTTACTGTCACCACCCATTCCATCTGACAGAAGATTCCGGAGTGTAATTCTACACGTGTCTAGATAGGTCACAATTCATTGTGATGGGTAGCAGAAACAGAAAAGAAAATTGACAACATAGGGCAAAATCAGACCTCTGTATCCAGCCCTTAGAGCTTTGTTTCTATTTCATTTACTTAATGCTTTGTTTAAGCTGTGGAAGATTTGGGCTTTGAAGAAGATAACAGAAATCTTCTGACAAAGTCCTTGGGTTTTTGGACTTTTTAAATTACTGTTTCATCTCTTAAGTTTTAGAGCTGCCAGCCATTTAAGTGAAAAGATGTTGACATCAGTTTCCTCTTTGAATCACAAAAACCCACTCATTTGTTCTTGTTTAATGTGAGTTTTAATTAGTATAGAATTACATTATTAATTGGACCTTTTGCTGGCACAGCTGATACCTTTGTGTTGCTATAAAGCAATTAAAGCATTCCGGGAGAGTCGGCAAACCTGGTATATGCACTGTGCCTAAATCCTCAATTGCGGCTACTCATACTTGGATATAATGCATAGCTGTGACTGCTTGCACTTAGGAGGCAGGGGAGGATTGGACATAGGACTAACAGGGAATTTTCCTGGTGGGCCGGTGGCCTCTGGAGGCCACTCAGCAGCTCCTTTTTTATTTGAAGAAACCTAGGATGTTGGCTGCCATGGGTGGTGGTTGCTAAAATGATGTCTGTACAGAATACTAATACATTAGTATGTTGTATGTATTGGGTGGTGGTCACTAGGATTCTGTATGTATTAGGTGGTGATCACTAGGATGCTGTATGTTTCGGGTGGTGGTCACAGGGGTGGCAGGGACTACCTACATTGCATAGAAGTCACTATATTGCCACCAATAGTTGATCCCACCCACACGTGGCCTCTTGCAGATTTTTGTTTCCAGGGCCACATTAAGATCACAATCCACACCCTGTTAAAGAATATTATGGGGAAGCCTAGAGGTGGACTAATATAGCCTATTTATAGTAAGTGTGTATTCCCACAAATGAGCCTAAACCAGAGTCGCACATTTACACGCAATGACATTCACATCTGGGTATCCTAAGAATTTTCTCACACACAGGATGAGTTATTCTTTGCATTTCTGTATTTTTACATTGCTCTCTTTAGGGAGTCCATAAGGACGCTGTGTCTGGGCATAATCTTGATCAATTCGTGAGAAAGACTGGAGAGACATGTTGACTCTTGGCCAAAAACCTACACTGTAGCGATGATAGTTATTTCATTGCTTTCTTTGCCACCTAAATATTTGTGCCAACACAAGTCTGTGTTTTTATTTGTAGGTCATAAATAAGTTATTATATGTTGAAGTTAAGATGTTAAGCAATTTATAGTTTTATTGGACCAGATCTCCGTGTGACTTAGTCCGCATGTCAAGGAGACTTACGCAAATGACTTACGTTTCTAAATCTGAATCAGGGCCATTACTTGGTTTTGTAATATTTATTACTGAACATAGCTGTCATATTATCACTGCAAACAGGGAAAAGGCAATGTGAAAAGTCTTTAGAAGTTAATTGCATCTCTAAAAGTTCTCATTTAATAGAAGAAACTAATCTTAATTGTGTCATATTTTCAACCTCATAACACTTCTGCAAATGTACCTTACAGTGCTTAGCTTTCTGAGAATCCTTACCTCCTCTTATCGTCTATACCTTCTAATCATGTAAAAACAAAGGACCTGGGTGACTAAACTTAGTAACTGACTAAACAGATCACATTCTCCTAGGGCAAGACTTGTATTTTTTCGACCAGCATCAAAAGGTATTTGCAAACGCTACAACACACAGACAGCACAGTATCCAAGTCTAATCGAGAAAGTACACCATCACACAGACTGACTGCGATCAGAGAAGGAGGTCAAGACATCACATACTTCAAAGGTGATTTGTATTTGAACAGATGGCAGTCATTGATTTGTTTTGCTTTACTGCCTTTTGTAGAAATTTGTTATTCAATTATTTAGTTGTAGACTATTCCTCTCTACAAAGTTAGATATGTATCCTCAAAATAGCAGTCAGTCTTACGTATACTATTGTGGAGGAAGAAAAAGGTGCTAACAGAGCTGTCTGCACTATAATGTGTTGTGTAACTGGTTTACACCGGACTTAAAAGTAAAGAAAGAAACAGTTATACATTTTTATGTACACAATATGGGCTTTTTTTTACTGTTGAAATATTTAGATATTTAAACTTTTTATATTCTGCGAAGCTGGTCACGACTAATGAAAATATGACTCACAAAGTGTCAAATTAACCATATGGTAGAAATTTATTACTGGGAAAAAATATCAGCAAATTTATTTGTTTTGGACCACATAATCTAGACAACATTATGGACTGGACCCATAACTCCGCTATTGCTGCGTCGCAGTTCTGACCTAGCGGCTCTACGAGCGGGGGGGACAAGGGGGTCAGCTGTGAGGGGCCTCAAGCTTCAGAGGGGCCCCTGGCAATCCACCTATAGTTTTTAAACTGTTCTCCACTGACAGTCTGTGTCAGTGGAGAACAGCTTCAGCTATGAGTCCTCGCACTGGGAGAAATCTCCAGCCCGGCAACCGACTCATACACACGCTGCTGGAGGAACTTCCTCTCCTCACAGTGCGTCATGTGATCTCCCTGGCTTCCGGGCTGTGGAGACATCCTCTTGCATCACTGGACTGCTGAAGACTGGACTATCTATCTATCTATCTATCTATCTATCTATCTATCTATCTATCTATCTATCTATCTCATATCTATTTCTATATCATACGTTATCTATCTACGGTATCTCATATCTCTCTCTCTCATATCTATATATCTATTTCATACTGTAACTATCTATCCAGGGCCAGCGCAACCCGCTCCGCAGGGGGATGCGGTACATCCCGGCGCCATGCTGGATAGCTCTATGTAACAACCTGTATGCACATGAAGGAGAAGAGCGCCACAGAGGAGGAAGGTAAGAGGGACACAAAGGTAAGTAAAAAGGGGAGAGGCTGGAGAAACATGATGGGGAATACTGAGGGAGGCTCTTGAAACATGATGGGGAATACTGAGGGGGGCTGGAGAAACATGGTGGGGAATACTGAGGGGGGCTGGAGAAGCATGATGATGCAGGCTGGAGGCATATGATGAGGAATATTGAGGGGGGCTGGAGGCACATGATGGGGAATACTGAGGGGGGCTGACAAAATGCTGGGGAGTACTGAGGGGGAACTGAGAAAATATGCTGGGGAATACTAAGGGGAGCTGACAAAATATGCTGGGGAATACTGAGGGGAGTTGACAAAATATGCTGGGAAATACTGAGAGGAAATGACAAAATATGCAGGATCTCCCATCTATTCTATCTAATAAATAGAGTCTATTAAATAGAATAGATGGGAGAAATAGAGAGCGGGGCAGGAGCCGCATTAATCACAGGAAAGACAGGTACTAGGGTGCAGGGTGAGTGTAACGCGCGCCCATTGTCTGCGGGGGCCCGTGTGCACTGCACACTCTGCACCCATGGTAGATACGCCACTGGTCAGGGGAGTGATGGGGAGTTCATTTTCCTCTCTTGTATGGAATCCGGTCCTAAGCTAGTATTTGCTTGTTACATTTGTAAATTTGTAATGTAATGCAGGCAGCTTGTGAAAAACTTCAGAGATGTAATAATAATTATGTAATATATATGTAATACAAACATAGGGCCTGATTCATACTTAAAAAGGAGTTTAAAATTAAGAGAGGAAAGTTTCTCCTGGGCTAAACCATGTTGATTGCAGGGGTGTCATATTTCATCTGTTGCAAACAGTATTAGAGTTGAGAGGTGATGTTTCCTATCCCAAGTCTAAATAACAGTGTGATAGTAGAGCTGGTCAGTATCTGTGTGCAGTAAGCAATTTAAAGATATATCCCTGCATGCAAAGTATACAATTAACTTGACTCCCCCTGAATTCAGCATGGTTTAGCCCAGGTGTAACTAAGTTAATGCACTTAACAAGGTCTGGATCCAGCCCATTATGGGGAAATTAGGGGGCTGAAGAGACATGATGGGGATACTGAGAGGCTGCAGAGACATGAGGGGGGCCCGCAGAGACATGATGGGGAACACTGGGGGTCTGGAGACACATGAAGGAGAATATTGGGAGAATGGAGCCACCTAAGAGGCAGTACATGCAAGGAGGAGAGATTGGATCAATATATACACTGTACACACACAGACTGGATAACTAAGTACTTACAAGGCTGTGCTTCTATTGTATTATGGTTACAAATGTTTTTCTGTTTTTGAGGCCTTTTTTAACTGCAGTGGGCCAGATCCAGAACAACGATTGTGAGCGAATTTACGAGTGGCGGAGACGTAAAATCGTGTTTTTGTAAGTACTGCGCTTGCGCATCATAGAAAATACGCTGTGTAACGTAACGTATATGTGAACGTATGGACCATTCACGTTTGTGTCACGTAAAAAAAAGGAGGATTTAACGTAAGGGCTTAAACAAGCTACATCGTAGCTCTGGATCAGGCCCTTAGTTCCATACAATGGCATTTACGCTGGAAGGGGCGGTGCTTTCCCTCTGCCCCGCCAAGTTGGGCAGGGGGAAGCATGTAAATTTTAGAGTGGGGGAGGTTTCCTCCACTTATGAGTGGATCAGCCGTTGGACGGATCGCTGATCCGTAAGTGTGATTTAAGGCTGCCTTATGGCAAAGTTCACTCCCACAAGCACGGAAAGCATGCAGGAGTCTGGATCCAGTCCAATGACATGAAGGGGTCTGGGCAGCATGCTTAAAGGATGTCTGCATGGTGGGAGGGAGAGGTATTTAAATTATACAGTAGCTAAGCCTTTACATTTATGCACCTATCCCATTTTAAGGTAGATGTTAAGGTAGTGTCTTGCTTGAGGATAACCATAGGCATGAGGGAAATGTTCTCGTCTCGCACTTATGGTAATTAGGATCACATGTGATGGACAACTCACACCCCCACCCTCCGGTTCTTTCACTGTGCTGTTTCCAGCGACACAGGTGCAGGGCACTGACACTGACCACAGAACTGTTCTGCAGCTGCCTGGTCAGTCCCTTGCCGCACAGGAAAGCTTAGAGCTGTCATTACTCCTGTCTGGCATAAGTACCAACACTGCTATGCTTACAGCAAAGCTCTGCCCAGGATTCAGTGGGAAAGGAGTGATTGTGATTAGTAAGTGTTGAGGTTGCAACTAATTATTCATGGGGGCTCATCCTATAAACTAAAGTGACTACAGCAGCTCTTATACTATTTCACTAAACAAGTGGAGTAAGATATCTATAATGAAACAAATGGGTGAGAAGGAACAAAAAATGAGTTCTTAAAGATGTAGATATGTTGATACTGCATTGTACATGTACATAGTATACTGCTCATATATACTTATTTTCTTCTAGAGATGTATTGGAGTATTGTTAGTAATTGTCTCTGGAGCTGAGGATTGCTAACATCAATGCAAGGCTGAAGAATCACGAACACTGGCCCTAAGCCAAATAGTGCTAAATGGGCATCCTACCTCGTGTACTGCATTTGCTGCCTGCTTACAAGATCAGCTTTAGTTAATAGAGCATCTTGCCCTTGGTGGATCTGCCCTTTAGAAGCTGAGATGCCGTTCTATATTCTGAAAACAATAAATAAAACAGGATCCCAGAGAGTGAATAGGAATAATCAGAAATGAGAGCTGAAGCAGGGCTGATGGCAGAATATTCTCTCTCTCTCTTTTTGAGTCTTATACCAATAAATAAAACACGAGCTGGGAATCCATGGAATAGAGAAAACAATCCAGCAGGAGAAAAGTTGAAAGAAATACATTAGAAAGTGAAGAAACGTGTTGGGGGATGGTAGAACCCCCCTTTACACCTCAAAAAGAAACACTAATGAAGAGACTGAATGTTGAATTAAGAGATGGAGACACAATGTTGAGTCAGGTGGAGGAGGGGGTGTTGGAAGACCCCTCGCTTCCTTCCTCTTGTTAGTGTTGATGGCTGTTCTCCGCTACATGGGGTGGATTTCTTCCACACGCTGGAGCTGAGATATCGCTGAGCACAGGATGCAGGATTAAACACTCTCCTTTCAACCTTGCTCATCTGTTAATGGTGTGGAATACTAATATACAGTAGCTCAGTCACTGTGCGGGGCACCTGCTGGAGAGCAGAAAAATCACATATGAGCACCCTGATCAGAAGTATGGAGCCTGTGGCTGTACAGCTGTTGTTTGTGTTTCTGATTGGCAGGACATGCTACAACTTGTGGTTCCAGAATAGTCTGCCAGACCTGAGCCACACGCAGGGTTGGAAGAGATGGGTGCATTCATAGTAAACAATTACACCTCAACTATCCTGTAGACTGCTATTTTGGCAGCTATGCTCTGGTCTATTGTAAATGTACATTTAGGACACTGCAGACTGTATTCACAGATCCGTTTTTACGTGGAGTTGCGTGTGTATAACTGCGCAAGTGCTTTAGGCATAGACATGTGAATCGCACTTGGGGACATGGATGGGTGGCATAGATATACGTAGTTGAAAATTTACATGAAAGTGGGTGGGGGGAGGCATTTAAATGAACGCTTTGGGGCGCGGCTATACTGAATCGCACGCACGGAAGACATACACACACGTAAGTGCACACTTAAACATCCGAGTGGTCTATGGAGGTGTAAGTCTACGATTGCACGGCCAGGAGAGGGGAGTGTCATTGGTGTTGGTGGGTGTTGCCTTGCTACGTGCGTGCGTATAATTACGTACTTTTAAAAAACGGATCTGTGAAAATGGTGCTACAATAGCAATTCGGTTAATTCCACTCTTCAGGGCTATCAGATACCTTTTAGATTTGAGGGAGAAGATTTTATTTGAATTTTGCACCTCCAAATGTGGCCCCTCATTTAATGTGCCTCACAGTCCAAATGATTATGCCCCACATTAATGTGTACCTGCCACAAACAGTGGCATATTATACATCTACCTGCTTGATAATGCTGGAATGGAGGATGCCAGATTGACTGTGACGTCTGCTCCACAGCTCACAGATTGACTGTAAAGCCTACTTGACAGCTCAACAAGAACTAAATATTACTTTTAGGGTTAAGGTAGGGTTAGGGTTAGTACGCTGTTAGGGGACAATTAGGCTGCAGTGAGGGGGTGGTTTAGGTTAGGCTGCAGTAAGGGAAAGCATACGGTTAAGCTGCATTGAGGGGATGGTTAGGTTGAGGTAAGGGATCTTGTGGTGAGGGGATGGTTAAGGTTAAGCTGTGGTATGGTGAGGGTAAAGGTTAGAGTGCAGTGAGGTGAGGGTTAGAGTAAGGGTAGTGTTAGTGCTTGTGTTAGACTTTTACAAACAACACTAAGGTCGGTATAATAACACGGGTGTAGGTCGGCATTATGAACAGCCCTTTTTCAAAGTTTTTCAAAGGTCTGCCTCGAGGAGGAGAAGCAATCCATCCACCAAAGAACAAATTCTCCTCGCCGAATGTTTAATATATATACCCTAACCCTTACCCTAGTCCTTACCCTAACCCTCCCCTTCCATTATCCTAACCCTCTCCTCCCCGCAGCCTGACCATAAGACTCCCCTCCCCACAGCCTAACCCTAAGAGACCCTTCCCCGCAGCCTGACCCCAAGATTCCTCCCCACAGTCTAACTGTAATTAGCTTCACACACTGCATTATTTCCAGCTAATTTATTTTGTGGATTTAAAAAATCTGCAAATTTTGCCTACTGTAATAGACTGGAAAAAGCACTGCAAGCTTTTTCCCATCTTCCCGGCAAATTGCATCGGGCCCTTAGACTCCCCTACCCACAGCATAACCCTAAAACTCCTCTACCCACAGTCTAACCTTAAGACTCCCCTCCATGCAGCCTTACCCTAAAACTCCCTATAGAGGGCCGTATTCAGAGATCTGTTCTTTAGCAGATTTCCGTGCGTATTTTTAGGTACGTTTCAACTGCGCATGCGTAGTAACATTATTTACGCAGTTCACGTAGACTATACGTGTGGAAGTGCCTCACGGACAGACTTGTGAATCGCACGTGGGTAAATACGCACGGATCTCCCACGGTAAAATACGAACGGAGGAATTTACATAGAAATGGGCGGGGGGAGGGGCATTTAAATGAAGTGAAGTGGCTGCGGACGGAGGACACATATGCTCTTAAATGGCAGAGGAGAGTTAGGGCTGGTCTAGGGAGGCGGAAGTCTCCGAGAGGACGGACCACGGAAAGTTACAGTTCGTCTATGGAGGCGGAAGTCTCCATGGGCCTGATCCAGAACAACGCCCGCCGTCGCTAGGACAGCGGGCGTAAGCGTAAGATCGTCTTTTCAGCCAATCTGCGCATGCGCCGGGCAGATGTTGCTACGGCAACGCCCGATCCAGGATGTCCCCTCCAGCGTCCCTACGTTCAGGTTAGTGTAGGTGGGCGGGGGGAGGTAAGTAAATGAGGGTGGGGTGGCGTGCTAAGCGGCCATACGCTCCTGTGCGAGCGTATGGCCCCTTCCTTACGCGTGCTGAAGTTAGGGTAGCCTTCAGCCATACGCCCGCACAGGGGGAGTGTCAGGGTAAGTAAACGCCGATACGCTGTGCTTTAGAAAGCACACCGCATCGGCGTACCTCTGGATCAGGCCCCATGGGCACGGATTAGCAAGGGGAGTGACTGTGGTTTTGGTGGTTGTCCGTGCGTATATTTGCGGACCCATCGCCAGACGGATCTCTGAATACGGCCCAGAGTCCTACTCACCTGTCTTGTCGGTGCGGCGGGTCTTTCCGAATGAATAAGTGGGTACGTTTGCTGATCGGCAGACAAAAATGAGCTTTCGGCTGTCTCTATTTTGGAAAAAGCAGTCTTGCTACGGAGACTGCATCCCAGTAACGATGTACACCTAAGTGCTGTCAGTAAATTAACCCCGTCAAGTACATTTTTGTAGACATTCATACATTGTCAACCTAATGTTGTGGAGTGTATGAATGTTGTGAAAATGACTTTATGAATTGTATACCACACCCACAAACAGTGATCTGATTCATTCATAAGTAATGCACCAGTTCATACAATATAACTACAACAGGAATG
>WWET01000248.1:589188-604228 GCA_011038615.1 Limnodynastes dumerilii | reverse complement strand
ATATATATATATATATATATAGATTGATCACGATTGGAGCGGTGGAGTCTGTGTTTCTTGTTGTTTTTAATATGTATCTGTATTTTGTGATATATGTTGTCCAATGATCCTTTTAACAATGTTGCTATAAGCAATTTCTATATATGCTATTGTAATAAAGATTGAAGACTTGGATGATTGTTGGCAAGGAGTGCACTGTTACTATTATTGGTCTTGTCAGGGCTTACAGAGCAAGGTTATCCCTGGTTTACTTTTTCTGTTTGACATTACCAATAGGTTGCACACGCTCTGTGATTCTCTTATGTTGGGGTTTCTCTGAGTGCCTTTTGTGTAGAATATATGTGTAACACTTGCCCTGACTGGTGCGGGACACTACTTATCTCGTATTCCTCCTATCTCTCACCGCTAGCCTCCATTTGCGCTTATCTGTTGTTCCTCATTGGACACATACTTCAGTGTCCACTCCATGGAAAGCAGCCGATATTGATCAGCTCTCAAACATAGTAATGCCTTAAGTCCCAACTTCATACGCAATTTACGCGGGACTTAAGAACTGGACTGAAGGGGCGTGCCAGGAAAACTTAAGAATGAAGATAAAAAGATTGGGTGGAGGGAGCCATTTAAGGCAAAAATGCAGTTAGGCAAAAATGTTCTTAATTAGCCCCCTTACGCACACAACTTCGAACCTAAAGATAAGGTAGCCCTTGGGCATTCGTAAGTCGATTAAGATGCTGAAAACCGGGCTTGTCAGGGGAGTCACCTTGCTATTTTTTGCGTATAATTAAGAAACCAAATCATTCTTAAGTGTGAACACGGTCCCCTATGTGTAAGTACTGGAGATCAAAGTGTAATTATCTCCTTGATTTATCACTCGGTCTTGGCCCCACATTTGGAATCTCAAAAGCCTTGTGTAAGAGCCTGGAAGAGTGACTTGGGTAGAAGTGTGGATGAAGAGAAGTGGGACTCCATACACAAACAGAAATCATTAAAGCCTCTATTATTGGTCTTATTCAGAAAACTAATTATAAAATTTAGTCCAGACGGTACTGGAGAAGCTTCATTGTATGTACCCTCACTCTCTGCTGGCAATTTTGTGGAGAGGTGGGATCTTTTATCCATATGTGGTGGTTCTGTTATCTCTGGTGTTTGGGATATAGTCCTGAGGACTACTACTGACAGCAAAAGTGGATTGGCCATTTTCTAAATCAGTCCAACCGTTGTTCACTAATAATAAAAATACACAACAAACCAAACAAAAAGCAAGCTTATACTTATACTTATGACTTATTTAAAGCTTAAATTGGCCAGAATTGTGCTAAATATTTTTTTAAAACAGTTTAAAAAAGTTTTAAAGTTTAAAAACAATGTTAAATGTATGGTTTGAATTTTGATGGGACTTTTTTTTTTTACTATTTCTGTTCTGCAAATACTGTATTTAGGACCATTCAACATGCCAAACGAGTGCAGACTGCTTTTACAGAGAGGCTTCGAAAGACTCAGAAGTGTACACCTTGAAATTCTCTCTGCGCTGGAGACAGGCAAGACAGCAGCTGTCATCATGTGGAGCGTAAATTCTTCTGATTAATGATCAGTGTCACATAAAAGACAGGATTACTACATTTTAACCATCAATAAACGGAAATAAGGGTTTCCTGATAAAAGTTTAAAGAATTCCACTTCTCTGTTGCAGGCAGCCCTGGTTAAATATGCTCTGTCTGGTTTTAATAGGAAAAAATAATGCAGTACATTTTGTCTCCTGCAAAACGAAATGTAACTGAAAGCCACTGTAAACATAACGCTTAGTAGCACATTCCCCTTAAGATGTTATATAGCAGTTTAGACCTCTGTTCTGCAAGTCACAGAATAAAATGCTTCTTTGATCCTGTGAACCAATAATTTTGGAAAAGCATCACTAAAAACTTTAACACGACTAAGGCATTTTGTGTATTCCCCCAAATTAATGGATCAAACTAAAAACTGTCTGTGTTGGAGATAGATGGACTCAAAAATAAGGTAAATGTCAAATCATTGTTAAAATTTGCAGCCCTAAAATATGTTTTTTTATCGCTTAGTTCTATAGCCCTGACATATTCTGCAGTGCTTTGCAGAGAATCTTTAATCATTTGCATCAGTGCAGCAGTTTATAATCTAAATTCGGTACCACATAAACACACCCTAGGCTTATTAATGTCAGGAGCCAATTAATCTACCAGTATTCTTTGGAATGTGGGCGGAAACTGGGGCATTCAGAGGAATCCCACATAAACACATACAGAGTATTAGTATAAATCCTGTTGTAATAGCACAATGCTGCACAGTTGATAAAAAGATTATTTTTCTGTCAAGACTTAAGCTGCCACATTCAGTTATTTCATGTAGGGTGATAATATATTTTGCTCCTACTAGCTGATTATTACACATTATCTTACCTTAAATTGCCAAGATTCATTAGCCAATCACATGATATTACAGCATATTAAATTATGCAACATTGAGGTAAATTGCTACAGATTATGGACTATATTTGCACACTTAGAACAATATGTGATGGGAGCCTGTACGTGGTACCATCTTAAAGTTACATGTGCTATAAGGTCTTTCCCAACATGAAGCAGCATACTGTCTGCTGGAAGACTACTAAATGTATTAGTAATAATCCATCAACAAGCTGTATAGAATACATCAGAGTGCTAATTGCATTAGGAGTAATCCATCACAGGCAGTATATAACACCTCCCAGTCCTAACTGCATTAGTAACAATCTGACACACTTGTATGAATTATATATTTAGTCATTTTATCCTCATTATTTTCCAGATTATCTAAATGACTGGATACATTTCTCTTGGAGCATTATTTGGTTTGACATTTTTTTCTCTGTCAGGTCTCTTTGCCATCCTGCTCTAGGGCACCATAACAACTGCATGTATTGTTCTAATGCTACTTACACCCTTGAGCACTAGTATAAATGTTACTGGAACATTGTTACTGAAGAATTATGATTGTATCCCAAATATACTGTAAGAAACAGTGAACAATGTCTAAGCATTTAGTATTATAATTTAATTCAAATATGTAAGAGTAAATCTGGCCATACACTACTGCGAATATTGGTCGGAACATCCAATAATCATTTGATCAGGCCAATAATTGGCATAGTGAGTGGCCAGGATGGATTTTCCAAATACCCAGTAATCAAAACTTCACTGTAACCTCTAACTGGTAGTCTACCTGGTGCCTGGTCTCCTCTGGAGACACTAGTGGTGGACAAATTTGTATGGTAGGCACTCAGAAGGTTGCAGTCCCTAGTGGCGGCTCCCGCTGTAACAAGGTAGTTTTTGGAGTTGGTACACCACTGGGGTCAAGACAAAAAGACAGAACAGAGACAGACTGGACAAGATGGAGTAAAAGGCTGACTCCAGTAACAAACTCTCATCCACTCTTTTGTTATCTCCCACATTGACTCTGTAACCTCTTCCTCCCCGTTTTCCCCCTTTCTTGTCTTGCTCCCCTTTAATCCATACTTAATGCCGCAGCCAGATTTCCTTTCTCTACCTCACCTCTCTGTCAGTCTCGGCACTGATTTCCTGTCTGCTTCAGAACTCTCTTCAAGCTCTTTACTCACATTTACAAGGCTATCTCTTTCTCCACTGCTCCCTATCTGTCCTCCCTAATCTCAATTTATGCTCCCTCCCCTTCCACTTTGGTCAGCTAATGACTACTGCCCCCCTATCCAGTGATTAGCACCAGAGTAGACTTAATACAGTAACCGGTTGTTGCACTGCAGGATGGCACCAGGCTAGGGAGGCGCTCTACCTTGTTCCTTCCTGCTCCGAAGCGCTGACCTCTTCATTGGGATTGCCTATTGCTGTTGAACATTATAAGGCGCTTGCTGAGCCAGTGACAGGCTCATTGTATGTATGACAAGCTGAGGCAGCAAAGTCAATCCTTCGCGTACCCCCCCCTTCTCTCCCCTACCCTTCCACAGGAAAGCACCTAACAGCCTAGCACCAGCCCTCTTTACCAATACTTACACCCTCATCCATGATTCTTGCACATGCCCCTCTACACTGGAATTAACTCCCCCAGCCCATCAGGTTATTCCCCACCCTGCTAGCTTTCAAATGTAACCTCAAAAGCCACCTGTTAAGGCTTGCTTACCCTTCCTCTACTTAATGTCTCGAGTGCCCTGTCCTTTTCCCCTCCACCTACCTTCTTACCCCCTCCTCACAGTACACTTTTGTATTGCATTGTCTTTTCCTGTTTCACCACTTATTACCATGTATATTGTTTTAGTATATTATATTTTTGTATTATATTTTATCCTGTATATTATTTTATGTTGCATGTTTTGCCAAATGTACCCTGTACACTAACCATTGATTCTGCTCTTGTCTGCAGATACCTTGTGGTGCCCTCTAAATAAATGTTCATAATAATAATCATCATCATAATAATGGACCAGATTCAGAGAAAATAAGACAGGAAAGTTACACATGGGCAAAACAATGTTGATTTCAGGGGGAGTCAGATTAAATTTATTCTATGCATGTAGGGGAATACTTTGGCTTATTGTACACAGATACTGACCAGCTTCACTTTTACACTGTTATACCACGTTCAGATTACCAGCCCTTGAAAAAGCTGGGTTTGAGCCAGGGTGTAGAGCCAGGGAAATTGGTGGGGCTGAGAAAAAAGGACCGTTCAGATTAGCTGAAAAAGCTGGCTTTTTTGTAAAAAAAAAAAAAAAGCTGGGTCTGCACTGTTCACATTGAACCCTGCTTTTTGCTACCAGTACACATCAAAAAATGCTGTGATTGGCTGTAAAAAGTGATGTCACTTTAAACACAGGAAGTGAAGTGAAGTGAAGCACTTAAAACACAGGAAACACCTGATTCTGTGAACCAATCAGCACTTCACAGACACGGTGGGGGTGGAAAGCCAGCTATGGAGCGTTCAGACTCATTAATAAGCCGGATAAGAACCGGCTAAACCCCTTCTTTTTAGCCGGCTCTGAACACCGAGTTTACAAGCTGGCTTTTTCTAAATGGAGCGTTCACACTGAGTTTAGAAGCCGGCTTTTTCACTGCAGCCAGCTTTTTCATAAAAAAAGCCGGTGTTTTTAGGTAATCTGAACGGGGTATTATTTAGACTTGGACTGGAAAATAGCTCCTTGCCTAACAGATGAAATTTGACTCCTCTGAAATCAAAATGGTTTTGCCCAGCTGTAACTTTCCTCTCTTATTTTCAAGCATGAATCTGGTCCAATCCTTTAATTCTGATCATTCTTCTGCTCTTGTTTTTGAAGGTGAATTATGACAATAAGGGTAGATCCAGAAATACGTTTGCCGTACGTTTATTTGCGTATTTTCGCGTGCGTACCTTCTATACACTCCCTTAGAAACACCCCTTGAGCGTACATATTTTGTCAAGATACGCTTTACAAACCCTACCTTAACTTTTGCCAACGTAACTGCAGTGATACGCACACGTACGTATGGGCAAGACGAATGTACGTAGCTAAACACGCCCATACTGTACACTTTAAATACAAACCCCCGCCTACTTAACGTATTTCAGACGTATTTTAGACTCACGTAAAATTGCCACACCCACACGTAAGCATTTACGTGATACATACGTGAATGGCCCATACGTTCACAAGTACGCTACGTTACTGTGCGTATTTTCTATGGTGCGCATGCGCAGTACTTACCAAAAGGCGATTTTACGTCTCCGCCACGCATAAATTAGCTCACAAGCGTTGTTCTGGATCTGGCCCAATATTCATTTATATATAAAATTTTAGAGCAAAAAGTACACTATTTAGCCATATTTTCCCTGACTGAACATGAGGGGACAAGAAGCCAGGCTCCAGAGTGGAACAGACCAGAGCATTGAAGAGAGTTCCTTTAGTCTCATGGCCTGTTGCACTGCTTTGTATACAGGGAGATTACAGCCCCCTCTCACCTCCTACTGTCAGTGCACCTGGAACCCATTGATACATCAGTGGAGATGGTTGAGACGTGGAGAAAGAAGCTGAGATATTGCTAAAATAGTATCATACTCATTTTTGGACAAATAAAAACCTTTTTAAAGATTTTTAAGTTAAGAAATGAACCAATAGGTAATGTGCTCCTTAAGGCTTAACCAAAATGCCACCAGACAAACTCATGCCAATGTTCCACATTACCCAAGGTAATATATCCTGAATGCATCCTACAATTCTTGTAAGGTTAATCTCATGTAAATAACAATATAGCTGTATTATTAGGCACTGAAAGGGTTACAATAGAATAGCAATAATACTTTGTATCCCATAATAACCACTCTTGTATCACTGTCACAAGGAGTCATAAATATACATGAGTGAATAAGACTTCCTTCCTCCTGCTTCTCGCTTTGTTTACTCTGCCGACGGCTTCCGAATGTTACAAATTGAAAGCAACAATCTGTTTGTCTCCTCGGTGCCTGCCCGCAATGCCTCCACTGCTGGGAAGCAGGGCCAGCCCGGCACACAGATCAGGGCTAATTGTTTGTGTTCTCTGGCCTTGGGTGCTAAGCAGAGAAATGTGATGGCTTACGAAGAGACATTGCTGATTTATCCAACAAGGCACTTCACATGCGTATTCATTTTATTATGTAGAGAATGGGTTACCAGCCCAGGACAGTCAGGTTAATTCCTTTTTATGTCCTTCTGTATCTTTACATAACAGAAATTCTCTAACCACACTGATGAGGATATTCTGAGTCTGTACTAGGCTGATTATTGCTAAGCTGGTTTCGTCCTGAATTTTCCTCTTTACTTAGTTAAAGTGTTTTTTCATATATGTTATGGGAGCTTTTAAGTTTTACTTTGTTTTTATTTTTCTTTCTTTTTTTTCTTAATAAGGGCTATTGTGACAGTCTTTAATAATTTTTCATGAAGCTTTACATGCCATCTCATTAATCTGGTTATCACAAATTGTACTATTTATGCTTTCATATGTATATGCCTCTATACTTATCATTGCCTGAGCCTTCAATGCAATGACATCCCTGGTGTTGCATCTCCATCTCCATGCTTTCTCACATTTTAGCCAATCAGGTACAAACTTCTGTCCATGTGCCAACGCCCTCTTTTTATCCTAACCCTATCAGGACAGCTTCCCTTCTATAATTCATTTTTTTAACCTAATAACTCATAAATTGTTGTTTCTTTTCTTGTACACTGAATGTCATAATTTCTAACAGCCCAGTGTTGCCTGCAGTAAATGTACTGTCCCAGTCACAAAACTGTGTAATTGGAGGCAAAGAGCCACTGCTTCAGCTAAATTTAGGGGTCTCTGGTTCACTTGTGCGCAAGTAGTATGGATCACCCATCAAAGCCCACAACTATACCCTGATTGGTTTCAATTGGAAAAGGAATTGTTTTACTCATCACAATGCCTAACCAGCAGCTGCAATATGCACTTCTGTATCGGCTTATCTAGAAATGTAGACTAATTCGAATAGGCTAAATTTCCAGGTGACAAATCACTATTCTTTGTGCAATGACCAACTGTCTTTCCAGATTCACTGGGCCAAAATGTAGTTTACTCATAATTCTCAATTCCACAATGTAACTTACAACCAAACATATAATACAGTCAGCATCAAATGCAACATAGTCCGAGGCATAACTTCTGGGGGAGCTGAGGGTGCTAGTAGTAGCGAGAAGAAACGCATGTCTTCCAACTCTTCTACATAGTCCAACTGTCCTGGAAACACCACCCACAACCTCAACTCACAATGGGAATGGTCTCATGAGAGTTTTCAGCCACCATCAACCATATAAGCTTTCTGTACATCATTTAAAACACTCAATGAAGTGGTTAGAAGGGTCACACAATACGGCCATCTGTAGTTACAGTGTCCAAGCACAATTCCCTGAGCTTCACAATTAGTCAATTTGCAAGTTTTTAGCAGTAAGTTAAAGGTTTAACACACAGAGACTTCTAGTTCAACATAATGTGGGGATCTTCAGGCTAATGTCTACCTGTGCTTCATGGCACAATTTGTTTCCTAATATACAATCCAATTGCTGAAAATATAAATATATTTTGTATATCAACTGATATATCAAATTTAATTTGAGTGCTAGCAATGTAAAAGATCAAGGAAATTGATGTTTGTATAACCAAAACAATCCTTACCTTAACCCTTCACTTCCATTATCCTAACCCAAACCCACTCTTCCCGCAGCCTGACCCTAAGACTCCCCTTCCCGCAGCCTGAGCCTAAGACTCCCTGCCCCACAGCCTGCCCCTAAGACTCCCTTCCCTGCAGCCTAACCCTAAAACTCCCTTCCCTGCAGCCTAACCCTAAGACTCTCTTCCCCGCAGCCTGACCATAAAACACCCTTCCCTGCAACCTAAGCCTAAGACTCCCCTACCTGCAGCCTGACCCTACAACTCCCCATAGACTCCTAACCCTAAAACTCCCCATAGACTCCCCTGTAATACTCAGCTGTCCAGTCCGGTGGGTCTGTTGCGGTGTGACGGGTCTGCCAAAAAATACATTTGTCACATTTACCCATTCATTAGTAAATCTTTCTAAACAGTGATATTTTCAAATGCATGCATCCCATGTCTCTCTTATTGAAATCAACTAGAGCACAATTTGCTCCATTGCTTTCACTGGTCTAGGACATCAATTTAAATGTAATCTGGGTCGCCCCGGGTAACCTGGATGTGTTATCCGTGGCTCTCTCTACATGTTACTCCTGTTAGAGGAGATTTTTCTTTCTTCTGCAAATTTATTATTCTAAAAGTGTTGCCATCAATTCTGAACATCTGACCCCAGCATGCACCACACTCAGAAAGGGCACAAGGCATCTGCCCTAATGCTGTCTGCATTATGATACTAATGAAATCTCAAAGGTTTAGCCAAAAGCATTCCACAGACATGTTCACTCCAACATTCCATCATATTTACATTTAATACTTAAGGGGCCTGATCCAGACCTACGCTCATGAAACGCTCATGTGCATAGCGTATTTATGTCGGTGTACCTTCGATGCACTCCTCTTGGTTGTACTTAGTTTCGTCTTCTTATGCCCAGCAAACTCTACCCTAACTTTTTTGATCGTAACCACTGGCATCTGTAAGCTCAATGCGTAGTTATGATGCTTAGCATGCCCATACTGTACGATTTAAATGTCTCACCCCGCCCTCGGAGCGTATTTACGGATTTCGTATGGCAGGCACGCCATAGGTCTGGATCAGACCCAAGGTGTGTACCATTATTACAATTATCTCCAGCACAATCCCTGGTGTGTGTGTGTGTGTGTGTGTTTATAAAAGCTTGTTGGGTTCTCCTAGTGAATAATCTGCAATAGTATAGCAAGCAAAATATTTTATTCAGCAGAAGCATACTATGGAGACTAGGTTACTTTATTTTAATAAAGACAAATAAATATTTATATATACTTAGAAATGCCATGTGGAATGCAACCGTGATCCACGTCAAGGCAGCAGTGCATAAGAAGAGAGTCCCATAATGAGATAGGGACACTGGTTAGTTCTCTCCATGGTCCTGAATATACCAGAACACAAGAACTGAATGCATCTGTGAAGAATAATCTCTCATTATGCTCTGTAGAATGGCATTCAAATGTGCAGATTGCTGTCTGTATAAGCACTTGAGAGCTCACAGGATAAATGCTGGTTAACCCCATGCAGGCTAAATCTCTACTGGTTAAATAAACAGTGTTAAATCATAGAGGAAGAAAACACAGATCATTATTTTTTTAATGCTTTGGTCCCAAAATGCAAAAAAAACCCACGAATTTTAGTATTTTACATTTAGTGACTCTTAAGCAGATATCATGTATTTAGCCCAATACCAAGAAATATGGACATATTGGTCTAAAATTCAAACATGCCAATATTTGGTTTAAAACGTTTAATTTGAAGTAGACAATTAATAATGAACAGATATTGTTCAATTAGTGAGACTTTAGAAGTGTATCCTGGGCATGCATATATTAATTAAATCAGAAAGTAAATAATTATCTTTAGTAACTAATAGGTCATGCCCACTATTAAAGTAAAGGATCCCCCTGCAAAAGAGAACCCAATGCTGGCAGTGTAGGTAGTCACATGATGACACACACATACACACACAAGAATAGAGTTAGATCTGCTTTAGTGTAATTTATCTCTAGTCTAGGCTGAGACTCATGTGGGGTACTTACATGTGGGGTATTGCTATGGCAGAGTTAGAGGCTAAGGTTGGCTTGGCATTTTTGTCTGCTGCTGGACATGTTAGACTGTGAAGCTGCAAAGCCAGGTAGCACTTCAGCTTGTAGTGCCATTAAAATACATTATAGTCCCCATTTCCTGCAATACACGCTTTCCCAATGCACACACAAATATGCATTGTCTTTGTTGTTTTTATGATTTCTTTTTTCATTTCAGAGCAAAGACTGCCTGTGAATTTAGTAGTATAGTAAACAGGTAAACAAGTAACTTGGGGTATTTTAGTTTGTAATCAAATGTTTTCCTCATTACATGCTATTGTGGACCTACATGTCCTAGCAGCTGTGTCTTCAGATCATCTTGGAACTTGTAACCACCCAAGCGCATTTAAACTATGCCAGCCATTGACCTGCTAGCACCTGGAGCTCTATAAGATATCATGCAAAATAAATCTATTTAAAAATAACAGCATCTGAAAATGTGTTAAAATGCCTTTTGGTGAATACATCTTGGTCCACTGTCTAAAAGCTTCTTTGGGCCTGATCCTGAACTACGCCGATGCGCTGTGCTTACTAAAGCACAGCGTATCGGCGTTCACTTACCCCGACACTCCCCCCGTGGTTTCAGGGGTGTCTGGAATCAGTGACTCTGCAAGTCCTGTTGACTCACCACACAGTGATAGCCAAATATGGTCACCGCAAGCCCTGATTGGCTTACATTGCCATGTGACCAGTCATCAGCTAAATAATAGATTCACTGCTAGCAAGCAATTCTCTGACCTCAGCACCTGAGACTCCAGCGATGAGGTGGTCTCCATCCCGTGTTGCAGGACATTCCTTCAGGTAAGTTTGTATTTCTTCTTATATGTCATATTCCTCTCCTTTAGCACTGTGCCTTCTCTCTCCTGCCCTAGGTCCTGTCCTACCCCAGAGCTGCTGCAGTGTTTTATTCCAGATCCTCCTCTGACACTTTTACAACCTTGTATGTGTTTTTTCTCCTCCTTAGCACAGTGCCTCCACCCAAGCCTTGGTCTCTTTAGTCTGCTAAGATGTGGAATAGATCCAGGGGCAACTTGGGTGAATTTAGGTCAAAGAGCAATAGGAATACTGGCACAGAGAACAATAAGTACATGTCTCCTCCAGCGTCCCCCCGGCTCTGCTACGAATGCCCGCTCCACGATCGGACGTTGCCGTAGCGACGCCGGGCAACATCTGCCCAGCGCATGCGCAGATCGGCTGAAAAGCCAATCTTACGCTTATGCCCGCCGTCCTAGCGACGGCGGGCGTGGTTCTGGATCAGGCCCTTTTTGTCTCTAACCTAGATCCTATTATCTTTCTTTATTTCTCATTTACTTCTAAAATGTTGTGTTACTTTCACTTATCTTGAGTTTGTCTTGAGAAAACTGATGTTTTTTTTTCTGAAACTGGGGCCTGTGTCTCTCATAATTTATTAATGGGATAAATATATCAAGCTTTGTTTCCTACTGTTAGGTAATTTTAATCTTATACTGTGAAACACAAAAACAAAATGTTATTGAAATGTCAACAAATTATAATCTAATGAAAGAGAATAATGCATACATGCAATATCAAAAACACAAATTCACTGTAGATGCAGTTTAAAAGCCTTTGGCTGAGCACGCTCCAATTTCCTTTATTTAATATACCAGTTGCCACTATTATAAAATGTTGTATAAGGCAAATTAGTATCAAAGGTCACACAATGCACATCCTGGTGGGAGGATATTCTTCTGCAGAGGTGATATACACTAACTTGCTTAGTTATGGAAAGTAAAATAATAAATAAAGTGCATTTTAATGACTACATATTGCCTGTAGCCAGAACAAGGTTTTTATTGAGATTGCCATTGAAGAAGTGGCCAAAAAGAAACAATTGTTGGCAGCATCTGATGAAATAATGAAGACTGGCGCTAGCTATGCCAGCTGCATTGGGAATTACAGGAATAATTCCAACAATCACAGGATGGAAGAAACAAAGGAAATAAACATTCACCCATACAGAAAAATGTGCGGATTATAAGAAACGTAAAGCGTTTCCTATGAATTGCTGTCACTTATGAATGAGCATAAACAGGAACACGGCTTCATTCCATGTTTTGCTAATTGCCTGTTTAGACACTTTGCACAACAGATTAATGGTGTGCAGCAGAAATACACATCATCAAATGCCCTTGAACTAATTAGACATTTTCCTTTTATCTGATTTGATTTCTTGTATAACATATGCCTGTAAGCCTGCATTTGGTTTACGTATGCATAATATAAAAGACTTACACTATAAAACGTAGCCAGATAGAGTAAAAGATATCCTATGTACAAGTCACGATCAAAAGGTAAAAATCTACTCAGACTTAGGGCCAAATTTACTAAGCTGCTGGTTTGGAAAAGTGGAGATGTTGCCCATAGCAACCAATCAGATTTTAGCTGACATTCTCTAGTAATAAGAAAGGTAGAGCTAGAAGAAAGTGAGAGCTAGAATCTGATTGGTTGCTATAAGCAACATCTCCACTTTTCCAAACCCACAGCTTAGTAAATCTGGCCTTTAATGTTAAACTCATCAATCATATCCATTATCACAAGTTTAAATTGCATGTGTGGGTCACTATTGTCATTTCTAAAGATACCCTCGTCATAGGAATTATTTACTAAGTATTACTCCATAGCCATGAATATTAGTTGAGTAGTCTTAATCATGCAATAATCTTTTATTACCTACATTTTAAAAAAGGGGTGCATCTGATTATACACTCTGGGCCTCATGTAGTTGTGCGTATTTATATTTTTATATATACATAAATGGTTTTTAATAGTACGCATGGTCAGAAAATATACTCATGCGCAAATGTGTGTGATGAGGCACAAAAGGTATGCCATTTTGTGTTGAAAAGGGTCATTTTAACATTTGGTGGCATCTGTGAATGTTATTCTAAGTGTATCAACCTTATTTCCATGTTTTATTACATTGTAATAAGTGTTTCTTCATCTTAACTCAATTTACTGCTTCCCATGTATTTCTTATTATCTCTTTATTACGTTTAATCTCTTGTTCAACTATTTACTGCATGGCCCAGTTTCCCTTCTTTTCACATTCAGTTACTATGTGCCCTACCTCTCCCTACTCTGTACTTCCTATTATTAATACAGTTTGTATGGTCAAAAAGTTTTCTGTAAAACATATTGGTTTATGAAAATGCACTTGGGCTAATCTGGGATTTCTGCCAAAGCTTACTTTCTTTTTAAAATTAGATTATAATATTCAGTTCTGCAAAATGAAGTCATATTTTTGTATATAGGATTGGCTACATTACTGGGGTTATTGACATTTTTGAAGTTTTGAGTTTTGAAAATATTGCTTGTTGTTGTTTTTGCCACCAATTAGTCTGTGAATTTGTCTTCAAATGCAGATGTTTGCAAATAGAAAAAATAATGACCACAATATCTGTAAGTACAGTTGCGCTGTTTAATACGATGGTATTAAAATCCACTTACACAAAATCCACTAAGGAAATGCTGCAGAGCAAAGTCTGGGCAGTTGGTGTAACTCTTCCAAGCATGTCCTCAGATGCATTCAGACACACAGCCAGATTGTGACACATGTCATCGAATATGGATGCATTCAGACACCTGCCCACTCTGCCATTCACCCTCCAAGCACAATTGCTCTATCAAGTAAATGAACACAGCTGGCTGTGGATAAGTCTTTCAACACCCTAATATACAGGATGATATCCTCTGCTGAACCTTTGTCTATTTGATTCTAAAACCACAGTGTTTTGTTTTATTATTATATAAATACTATCAAATACATACTGTATACATTTGTTACACCAAAAGGAGAAATGGCAAGAGGAGAGAAAAGCAGATCAGTCACTGGCCCGTGTCAGAGCTGACCTTAAAATGTTTTATTGTACAAACTTTGGACGGGATCAGGACTTTAAGGGAACACAACCTTCAACAGGAAGCAGAGAAACATCACAATATGTATATGAAGCATCCAATCCAATGTTATATTAATGAATCAACTGACTGCACCAAAACATGATGTGACTTTTATTTCTTCAGCAGCAGAATAGAGAAAATGTAACTATTTTTGGTAAGATATTTGAAATGCTGAGTTTTATATGAGAATCTTTGCTAGTTGATCAGAATGCATTTCTCTCCTTCCAGAATTAAGAGCACGGCTACCTGTGACCGAGGGACTAGATGGGCTTCACAAGTGGGTCTTCTTTTATAATCACTGCGATGTGACATTGTCAAAATTTGTAAAAAATGATGCTCTAATTCTATATGGCAGAACCTTTAAAACTGTAAAGTAATACTATTATATATATTTATTTGGGACTGGACAAATACTGGTTGCCTTAGCAACTAAAAATATGTGAAATTTAACAAGGAAGCAAACACACTCACACTGATCAAAGAAAACCGTGGTTTGTCTTCTTTATTAGTGATGATAGAAATAACAAAGAGTGGACAGATTATCATGTCGGCTGGCGGACTAAATAGTAATGTACCTAATGTACTTCACAACTAAATTGGCAATGATTGAAAAGGCCACTAATTTTTAACCTCTGATATCACTTAAGTAAAACTAGTCAGTGGCTTACATTATTAGATCAGAATGCAGTGCACTGCTAGTTTTCTCCTAGAGACATAGGGCTGGATTCAGACTTAAGAAGGAGCTTGTAATTAAGGACCTGATTCACACTTAAGAACGTGATAGGTTCCTAAATATATGCAACTAATAGCAATGAAACTCCCTTGGCACGCCCCCGGTTTTCAGGTTCTTATGTGACTTA
>WWET01000248.1:559598-571174 GCA_011038615.1 Limnodynastes dumerilii | reverse complement strand
ATATATATGACCCAACATTGGGACTCTCATTGTTAGAGTTAGGACCACCATGAACAAAAAGGCCTTGACGGTAGCTGGTGGCTTATCATATGTTTGCCTATATTTGTAACGGACAGTGTCTGCATTTTATTTTACAGATAGAATGGTATAGTCTTTTACTGGTTAATGGCAGTGTTGCTTTGGCATTTTCCTTCCTTTGTTTCTGTTGCTAGCAGATTACCACCCTGCACTTCATACACCTGTTTGCATTAACCTATATATTGTTCTGAGCAATTCCATTCCATTTTGTGTGTAGAAGTTTGGTGTTAGCAATTTTAGCATACCCAGAGAAAATGTAGCTTCTGCAAAGAACAATTTTTAGCTTCCCATGTTGACTTGTTAGCTTAATCTTAAAAAGCAAATCCATCTACAGTATATGGCTACATACCACCAGACATATAGCATAAATGAATACTTATAAAGAATAAACGGTTTACACTAGGAGTCACTGCTGTGCCAATACAATTGCATTTCCATTAATCAGTGAGTAAAATGATTTTCATTTTATCTTTAGACAGGACAATATTGTTTAGTTGTACAAGATCAGATAATAGACTACAAATATACAACCTGGCTCAAGATTTATTCTTGGAAATTCCTTCCAAAGTTGTTTCAATTGAAGTTCCAACAGTGTACTTTGGTTCCTAATGCTTTCCCTGTTCCTTAACCCTAGCAACACTTTACTTCTATCTACTTTTTACATATAAATTATTTTAGTAAATAAATGGTAAAAAAAAAAATACATTATGAAATGGGAAGCTTATGTTTATGCTAAGTGTGAATATTTCTGTAATAAATCATTTCAGTCTATCACCAATGACTTCTGTTTAGTAGACATTGAATTCTGTCTCTGGGACATCCAGCCAAACTGTTCTCTTTATTTTCTTGAAAAGCTCCTTGACGTTTATATTTAGAAACGGAGAGTAACTAAATGCCTGATGTCAAAGTTACCCTTAACAGTAGAGACACCACAAAGGCAAGGACTGTATCGATCCAAGGCACAAAACAGTGACTTTGACAGTTATTTATAGTTATAAACCATGTGTTGTGATGTCATTCACTGTCAAAGACAACTTAATTCATCAATGGGATAAAATAAAGTAGGTTTTAATAGACAAGACCTTTGACTAATGTCAGATCATGTTCTGGTAACAAAAAATTACCGCAGACTTACTTTCATTGTAATAAAGTAAAGAAGGAGGTTAACAGACCAATTGATTAACCTCAGATGAGAACTAAATTAAAGAGTAATATAATACACTTGGAATGTGATGCAATTTATAACTTCAGCCTTACTGGTTCATGCTGTTGTTTCTATGTGATATTGCTTTATCTGAAGCTTACATCTGTGGTTTTTATATTTATAATTTCTATCAGAGCTGATTATGAAGAGCCATGCCATATCCTAACACAGTCCCAATCTAATGATGCAAACACATGGCTGGGAAACAGGGCCATCTCTAAAGTCATTAGAGCACCTCCAAGATGCCCAGCTTGATGTCCCATTATCTGGTGGTCATGACAGCTGAGTGAGTGTGAGTAAGCACTCCGCTGCAGGAGATTCTCCCTGATCCTCCCAAGCAGCTATGCTTATTTGTAATGGTCAATCAGTCAGCTGTCAGACACAAAAAAAGAAGAAAAATCACTTCCATTTGAATGATCCACTTACCGTATATAACTACACAAAGGATATATGTCTCTTTAGTAGCTGTTATAGATGTTTCATTATATGATTGATAAGGAAGCTAATGATGGGCTGGATGCAGATTTAATAAAGATAGCCACTTACGCTCACAAACTTTTGAACGTAAAAAATTTTTGTATAGTCTTTTTTTGAACTCTTATTAATGATTAGATGTATGTTAAAGTGATTTTATGAATGATTATATTTCTACTGATTTTTATAAATTTTCAGTTTTTACAGATTTTTAAGGTGCGTAAGTGTCCTGTGCCTGGAGGGCGCATGCACCCACATGTTACGCTAGGGTTACACTAGTAACACTAGCCTACCTAGCATTGCATGGAACTTAGTTCCGTACGATGCAAGTTACGAAGAAATGGGCTGTGCTTCACCTCCGCCTGCTAAAGGAAGAAAGCAGGGTAAATTTACAGTGTGGGAGTTGTATCCCACACTCGTGCGCATTAGCGGTCGTACGGACCGCTGATCCGCATGCTGTAGTTAGGGCAAGTGTAAGCTGGCATAAAGGCCGCATGCGACAGGGGAGTGACAGACTCTCTCTGTTGGATGGACAGACTACCGCACGTACGGAAAGCGTGTGGGTGTCTGGATCCAGTCTTCTGTCGTCATTCCTATACCACCATTAACAAAATTGCAGTTCTGCATTTTGAAATAACAAACTTGAGAACACTTGAGAACTCCATTTGTGTTGTAATGTAATGTAATGATATGTGCATATGTGAACACTTAAGTGGTTATGTTGATAAGTCTTCTACAATATGCATAAAATAACTATAAATATATTATTTATATGCATCTACTGTAAATCAAGCACTCTTTTGTTGTACCTAACATTATCAAATAGCATGTAAGGATTACATAAGATGGTGCTGGCATAATTGGAATATGTTTTGTATAATATGTATGTGTGCACAAATGTTGCAGTTTTAATGGACTGTTTTATTGGTACATTTTTTCAATTTTGTTAATGTTGGTGTCAATAATGGTCTTATTTCATATTGATTCATTCTGTGTTTACTTGGCAACATAAAATATGTCTTACATTGTATTTCTCTGCCTGTAATAATGTGAACTTGTGCCGGAGGATACTTTTCTAGTAGCATGTTTGGAAGCATTTCTGGGATCAGTAGCTGACAGGAGGTGTTGGTCCACAGAAGCTATTTTTGAGACTTTCTTTCCTTTGTTTCATTGATGAGCCCTGCCATTCATGTACCTGTCTGTATTAGCCTATACGTTGATTTGAGCAACCACCATTTTGTGTAAGAAGAATCATAGCCAGGCAGGCGCCTCTCTTTTGAAGGATGATTGATTAACAGCTTTACTTAAGCTCAAATCAAAAGTATTTCATTTCTCATATTGGATTTTATTTCACACTCTCAGGATGTATGATTGTGGAGTGTGTGCTTTCCTGTTTTTGCACTCACATAAGGCGGCTATGGTACCTATCCAGCATTCTATATTAATAACTCTGGCAAGCTAGTGCACTGTCAGTGGAATCCAAGCTATTAGCCATGGAGTCTCAATGATAAGTTTGCTCTTTTCTGACCTCTGTTCTCTGCCTGCTAACATTTGGAAACTAGAATATACTGCATTCAGAAGAAAGTAGAATTCTAAGATAAAATACATATGGGCAATTATGCATGCATTGCAATAGGGTTTTAGAAGATCTTTGTGGACATCTTGTAAATATTAATAGATGCCTTTCTGTTAGACTGGTAGAACATACATATGACTGTACACCCCTTATACAGATATACAGTTTTATTATTGTGAACTTAATAAGATGTGATATGTCTGTCACAGAATTTTGGTTAAATGTTTTTCTATTCCTTGTGTGTTTTAAAAAGCTGCATCGCAGGCAGTTAGCCGAAGGGCCCTCAGTTGCCAGCTTTTCCAAGCTAGGGTCTGTTTCATCCTCCTCTTGACTTGTATCAGGCTCTTCTGATGTCTTTTTTTTTCTTCCTTCTGGTGGCATTTCCAGGCTTCTTCCTGACGTACTGAACCTTCATGCTTGACCTAAACCTATTTTTCTGTGACAAATGGTTTTCTTTCATCCTCTGCCTGAGTCTTCTGCTCTTGACCAGAGGCAGATCTTCTTGCTTTGGCCTCTTCTGGTCAGTGTATGAGGCATGCTCTTTCCCGTCAGCCTTTATAAATTAAAAACCAAACTGGGAGCCATGCAACTTTGTGAACCTGCAAGGATTCAGTTATCCAATGCTGGTGACAGTCCAATATTACCATAGGATCCAGAAATGTTGTCATAGTATAATTGTTTTCCCTTTTTTCTTTCTCCATGTAGATAAAGTTTATTATTTCAATGTAAATTTACTTTGTATGCCAAATACAAATCAACTTATGCTAATTTATTTTATTGATCAACCAAAACAAAATTTGTGATTATGCTATAAATAAAATGTCTGTCACAAAGACAGATTAAAACTGCAAACAATCAAAACACTTAAATATGTCTGGTGTCTGCCTTGGCCAGAAAACTGTGCCACACCAAACTTATAATTCATACATAATATACATTAATTCCTAGACAAAGCTTTATCTGTGTTGAGCTTACATTTTCTCCCTGTGTCTGCGTGGGTTTCCTCTGCGTGCTCCGGTTACCTCCGACAGCGCAAAAAACATGCTAGTAGGTTAATTGGCTGCTAACAAAATTAACCCTAATGTATGTGTCTGGTACTAGGGGGGGAGGAAGGGTAGGTGAGTGACAAGTGTATAATTATTTATTAACAGCGCTATCAGATTACGTAGCGCTTTACAGAGAAATTTCACATTCACATCAGTTCCTGCCCCATTGGAGCTACATTCTAAGTTCCCTAACACAGATATAATATATACATACACACACACACAGACTAAGGTTACTTTATTCCACAGCCAAATAACCTACCGGTATGTTTTGGGTTTTTTGGAGTGTGGGAGGAAACCGGAGTAGCCGGAGGAAACCCACACAGACACGGGAAGAACATACAAACTCCACACAGATAAGGCCTAGTCTGGGAATGGAACTTATGACCTCAGTGCTGTGAGACACAAGTGCTATTTACTGAGCCACTGGGCTGCCTCATTATTACTGGAGGATTCAGAGGGTTCCTGTAAGTTTTAAGGCAGGATGGTGGGTGGGTGTAAAGGGCAGACTAGAAGGGTCAAGTGATTCTTATCTGTCGTAAAAATTCTATAATTCTATGACATTATATGACACTTTCCTCTAAAGATGCATATAGCTGAGTTTAGAGCTGCGAATGCAAGCATAAATGTTTAGAAATGGCTTGTATAATACTTCACAAGATCATGGCAATTCTGGAAGACTATTATGCTTCTTAGGAAGGACCATGTTTGTTTGTAAAAGCAGAAAACAAAGTCATGTCTACTAAATAATAGATCATAGGATTATATACTTTGTAAGAACTGTGGTTAGCTACTAAAGCAAAATATACATTAAAATTTATACAAACATGCAAAGACAATACAGAAGTTAGTCTCCAGACCAAATCATTTTAGCGCACATTTTCAATACACACAGGGGGGGTCTATCCGCACATTTTCAATACATGCAGGGGAGTCTATCCGCATGTTTTCATTACATGCAGGGGGGTCTATCCGCACGTTTTCAATACATGCAGGGGGTCTATCTGAACGCACGTGAGAGGGGAGTGCACTTCCCCTTTCATGCGGATATTGTGTGAATTACGCTGCTATAGGGCAGTCCGACTCCTGACACCCTTATAAATACTTAATTCCAGACCTACTGTATAATTTAAATGCTTTCCCCCACCTACCTTGGTGGATGGAGGGGATGCACAGCCCCATTCATTGCAATACCTATCGTATGGAACTAAGGGCCAGATCCAGAGCTATGACAGCTAGCGTATTTACGCTAGCCGGAGACGTAAAAACACTATTTTGTATGTTCTGCGCAAGCGCGCGGCAGATGTTAACCATCCTAGTATCAAGAGTGTAACTACAGGCGAAGGGGCGTGCCAACCATACGACACCCGTAATTACGCTTGGGAGGCCGTGGGAGGCATTTAAATCATACAGTATGGGCGTGCTTAGGCGCGTAAGCACGTGAAGCCATTACGGCCGACGGGAGTTACACTTTAAAAAGTTAAAGTAGGGTTTGGAAAGCGTAAAACGAAAAAATTACATATGACCGAGGGGAGTGTCTAGGGGAGTGCACAGTAATTATGAGAGCGTTAATACGCTGCGTGTTGAAATGTAAAGGAAACGTAGTTCTGGATCTGGCCCTTAGTTCCACATGCGTGCATAAGCTGGGTGACGTTTGCAGGTCTGAATCTGGTAGTATTACCATGTGGTATTTTCTAGCTTGGATCAAATAGTGTAAAAATCAAATTGTTATCTGTGTGCAAAAAGTATTTTTCCTGCATTGGGCTGTACATAATTTTACTGTTAATATCAAACTCTAGCCCATTACAACCACAATCATAGACGCTCTTTGATTAGTAAAATAAGCAAAAAACATACAGTCTTACAACAATATACAACTTACAGTCTGTACCTGCTTTGTACATAATAATATACGAGACTAAATATAAAACCCATGCATACATAAAAGCAAAATGTATATGTATTAGGTGACATCATCATTGTGATTTACAAATATTTGTTGTTATTAAAACTCCATCAAATATTGCTCAAGAGAATATTATAAAACTTTAAAATGTTTTCCTGTGGTAGAGAAAACTACAGATAATTTTATAAATTAAACACTGAAAAAAACATGGGGATGGTAAACTATAATGCACATGACGCACAGGGCCAGATTTACTAAGCTGCGGGTTTTGAGATGTTGCCCATAGCAACCAATCAGATTTTATCTGAAATTCTCTAGTATGTAAAAAAAAAGTGAGAGCTAGAATCTGATTGGTTGCTATAGGCAAAATCTCCACTTTTCCAAACCCGCAGCTTAGTAAATCTGGCCCACAGTCTCAATAACTATATATATAGTAAGAATGTCAGCTCAAGGTGAAGCCATTTCTAATGCATAAGGTAATCCTCAATGTAAATATCAGCACTGGCAGAATTAAGTAAATACTTTGTTGGAAGCATAACTGAAAATTTAAATAGTAAGGTAAACTGCATATATCTGTCTATCTTAAAATGGAATTGTGGAGACATTTATATTGTGACATAATTTTATTGCTTGGACCAATATGCTGCTTAATACCAGTGACAATTATCAAGGTGCTGTCAGACTAATAGTATTGAGAATTTACTTATATATATAAGGTTCTGGTTCTTCATAAATTACTAGGCTACATTTTAATGAATATTTGTTCACAAAATTGAGATTAAGACTGACATTAACATAAGTGCCACTATTAAAGACAAGCAAGTGATTGTCTGACGGGATTGCTATGTTGTCAAAGCAAAAAATATAAAACAAATGTACAGGCATCACATGCAAATGATTTTTACAAAAAGGATCAGATGCAGGAAAAAAGGGAAAAACAACCAGAACAAAATACTAATATGCATGGCTAGTCTAGCACAGGAGCATCTCTTGGGATTTTGTGCTGTCCAATGAGTCAGTGTAGTTCAATACATACATAAGGATAGGGGGCCGGATTCAAACGTCAGGTCACATGTAACTTATGTGCGCAAGGTACGTAAGTGGCCTGATTTGAAAAGAGGGTGCAAGATTTGTATGGAACTAAGTTCCGTACGAGCCCATTTGAGAACAAATTGGCTGTTCTTCCCCTCTGACCGCTAAAGTGGGTGTGGGGATGCATGGTATTTGTACAGTGTGGAAGGGGGCTCTCACACTTATTTGAATCAGCGGTAGTAAGGACAGCTGATCCGCAAGATGGACTTAAGGCAGGCTTATGTTAGCGTAAGCTGCCATAAAGCCCAAACGAGAGAAGGGAGTGACAGGTGGTGTGCACTCCCCTCTCTCTGTCGGACGGACAGACCCCCGCATGCTTTATCAATTTAACACAGACAAAGGCAATGAAAATTGTTTATAACTAATTCAATGCTGAATTTAAATAAGTGAGAGGCAATAAACAATGTTTGACATCCCAAGATAATGATAAATATGGACAAAGGCTCAGTAAATGAACATTGGTACAGTTTATGTATATGTGATCTTCGAAGTTAGCATTGTATTGCCATTGATTTTTATTTAATCAAATCCCTTGAAATCCCTGATGCAGTTAGATTTCTTCATTATGAAGCAAATATATATGACCACATTTGTGGTAATATACAATCATTAGTGCCATAAAGTTATGATCGCATACAGGGAAAACGATTTTAAAGCATTACAAAACATATTGATTTATGTGACAATTAGGTAAATTTTTACTTGAACAGTCCACCCTTTGCTAGGCTATATATGCTAATACATCATGTGCTCTAATGTGTAATTATAATATTGTACCCCTATTTCTGAAATGGCAGTCTCCATCAATTTCATAACACTTCTATTAGCAATATTACTTTTAGTGGTTACCATGGTAAAAAAAAGTCCTCAATTACCCAAAGCGAACACTAGTTATTTCACCCAAAAACCCTATAACCAATCTACAGCCTTTAACCATGAGATCTAACCTAATATCCTTTTCCCCACTGCAGAAAGAGAATAATTATAAGTTCTAGAAAAGTCACATTTTAGCTATAAGATGTAAATCTTTGAATATTCAGCATTTCTTCATGTGTCAAAGTCATGATTTCAGGGATTATTCTTCCCATAAAATAGGATATCATTTATAAGATTTATAAATACCATTGAGGAGAATATAGAATACAGAGTTACCTAGAATAATGTTATACAAATTTTAGCAAATCTGCCCAAGCCCAGTGTTTTCATCTGCACAAGAGTATCTTCATGCCTTCTCATTCGGGTATGTGTGATTCTAAAGCTTCTCTTACATTTATCTCCTCCTTGTGGGTAGCCATTTGTACTCATATCCTGAGGTTCAACCAGTACATTTGGGCTGAGAATTGTACTCACCTCTTCCCCATGCCTTTGGCTGACACCTTGGGTGTGCAGGACATGGTTAATGACTGTCACGAAGAAGGGGTCATATTTTTGTGCCTCAATTTTATTATTGTCAGTTTGAGGGATTACAGTTTAGAAGTTTTAGTGATATAAGGCAGTGGCCGTGCATTGGGAATTGTGGGCACAATGCCAAAAGGATTTGCTGGTGCAACTATAGATTTCTATATCTCAGTACATAGTCTAGTTGTTTATTTTGCCCTCGTGCTGCCACAAATTAACATTCTATTTGTTTTTCTAGATATCAATCCACAGATCAAGAATATTAACATAGTAAATTCTCTTTGCCCAACAGACCAACACACAAATACTCTTTTGTCATTTGCACGGCATTGTATACTGTTGTGTTGCATCCATATCTTGTGTCCAAAATTTACATCGCTGAGCCAATAACCTAACATATGGCCTCTTGGGAGATCAACTGGTCTCTCCAGACATCAAACGTGCCCCCTGACAGGTTAGTCTTAATCCCATTGACGGCCTTTCTGGAGCTTCAAGTAGCCGCTACAGTCACATTGAGTAATTAGTTTTTACAGTGGACTCTGGCACTGTATTCTTAATTAACGACAAATACAGCTTCTAACCACATTTGCATATCCAGGGGACTCACATCTCCTGACATCTCAGGTATAACTATTGAAAATTTTTCTCCCTTGCTAGCCCTGATATTTCAGGCCTGTGCTGCTAGCTTAAATGCTTGCAGGCATTTCTTACACACAAACCCCACTCCTGATTTTTCAGGCAAGCTGGTCGATTCCCTGCACTTACCTAACACTATATATCTCTCTCACCTTTATTAGGATACCATAAAATCAAAACACATTCTCAGAATGTAAAATAGATAAGCACAATTCAAACAGCACACTCAAAATCACATTTCTAATGCACCATTCAACATTAAAACTTCACTTTTCCTTTTCATACAATGGGTTAATAAATCACATTTGTTAGTGCCTTCGGTATCAATTTACAGCTAGCAAGTAAATCAGTATACAAAAAAGTTCATTACTATGGCAACCGGGAGAGACAAAACTTGAGAATTTACTAGGCAACAAGAAATGTGAATATTTATACGCATGCATCCATACACAACAGTAATAACAATAAAATAAGATCTTACCACAATTTACTTTTTCCTCAAGTTCCTTTCTGCAACTTCTCGATGAGCTCCCACTTATTAAAGGCAAATAATTGACTGTCCATATCAAGTGATGTGGTTTCAAAGCACAAACTGCTAAACAGCTATTTATTAAGATGCGCAGGGATTGCACAAACAAATTATACACATTTTACAAACATAATCAGGTGCAGGAAAAAGTAAAAAAGAACAGAAGAGACTATCACCAGGACTTGTGCAGATAGTCTAGCACAAGAGCATCTCTTAAGCTACTCTGTAATCCAACAAGTTAGAGTAGTACACTATATGCACAGGGAAAGGGTCATAAATTGCATAATTAGGTATCAGGTCTAGTACCTACAAGGACAATGGTCATTGTTACATTACTGAATTTAGGATAAGAACTAGTTAATTTAACAGAGACATGTACAATGAGAATTGTTTGCTAACCAATGCAATATTGAATTTAGAATCATAATGTTGAATGTTAAATCTGAAGAAGGACTCAGTAAATGAATATTGCTTCATTTTATGTATATTTAATGTTCAAAGTTAGCATTGGCACTGATTTTTATTGAGTCAAATCACTTTAAAAGGAGAGCAGTTCTCTTTCTCGTCAGACCTCTTTTATGAATTGAAGCTTTGATATTTGCAATGTTCATACATAGCTTATTGTACAGTGACTCCTTATGAGAGTATGATGGGACAACGATATTAATACAACAAGTGATGTGGTTACATTTCTCTGTTATGAAGCAAGAACATGAGATCAAATTGGTGACCACCCAGAAGCAAATCAGAGTAATTTATCCTTAACATCACCCAGAAAACAGTAAACCCATTTTGGGTCTGCTGCTACACAGGCAATGAGATTTAAAAAGTTATATTAGAATCACATAAATTATTGTTAGTGCATAATTTTAATAAAATAATGATGACTTTTATTTAAAGAACAATGAAAAGAAGACTTGGCCTTACAGTACAATCAACAAACACTAAAAGTTGATAATGTAGCTATCCAACATGTGGTATAATATGCTTTTGACTTATACAGTAGAAAAAGTATAGAGATGACATAATTGGGAGTCGCCACTGCGAATGAGGTCTTTTAAAAGTAGAGCCAGCTGAAAGCTAATTTTTGTCTGTCTCTATTACTAAAAGATACTAAAGGTATTTTAAAAAAAACATTTTTAAAATGGGTAACTATGCTAATCGGCATACTTACGCATTCATTTTTCGGAGGCCCGACATACCCACTGCCCCGACCAGAGAGATCCGCTGCACTGGAGAGGTGAGTAACACTCTCTGGGGAGTTTTAGGGTTAGGCAATGGGGAAGGGAGGGTTAGGATTAGAGTAATGGAAGGGAGGGTTAAGGTCAGGCTGCAGGGAGAGGAGTATTAGGGCTAGGCCGAGGGGGAAGTGAGTCTTACAGTTAGGCTGCAGGTAGGGGAGTCTTAGGGTTGGCTGTGGGGTGGGGTGGGGAGTCTTAGGGTTAGGCTGCAGGAAGGGAGTCTAACGGTAAGGCTACGGGAAAGGGAGAGTTATGGTAATGGAAGGGGAGGGTTAGGGTAAGGATTAGGGTAAGGGTTGGGGTTAAATTTATTTATATAAAAACATAATAGTAGATAAACTGCCTGCTGACAAAATTAATCTTAGTGTGAGTGACAAGTGTTCTATGAATAATAAT
>WWET01000248.1:531129-549178 GCA_011038615.1 Limnodynastes dumerilii | reverse complement strand
ATAATATCTAGTATTCCAATTTGTCTCTGCTCAGTGGTTTCCCATCCCTTTAACTTATCCAAGCAAACATGGCATTCTGCTATGCGCAATCCACTTGTCACTGGGAGATCCACTGGCTGTCACTCTGACACATTGCCAGAAGCAAAACAAAAGCAAAGGATGCATTTAAAAGCCTTCCTTCCAGTGACAGTTTGGGATGACTGCCTAAGAAAAAGCTATCCTGCTGTAGTCATTGTCCCTGCGGCTGCTTCCATCTCTTGGAGGCTGATTTTATGAGATCCTGGCAATGGTGGCGTAATTCCTTGTTCCAGCACTGATGATGAAAGGCTGGGCACATATCTAGATGTACTGACATAACTATCAAGACGTTCCTCTATCTGAACTAAAGGGGAATTAAGTCTATGGATAATATTATTTTGCAGACAGATTTGTTTAATCTATTTTGCAACAATGAAACTTTCAGTCTCGAAATGTGTAATTAAATGAAATTGTATGATCGCTGATGAGTTTACATTTCTTGGCATTTTCAGGCAATGTTAAGGTGCAGGGCTGCTTTTGGTCCAGACATTTACAACACTTTTTAACATTTAGTGCTTTTAGTACATTTACAGTGTAGGCGTTCCTCCTTAATACTTACCAATTCCAACTAGCTACGCATGCGTAGTAACTATTTTACGCAATCTACGTATCGTTTTGTTACATAGATTGCGTAAAATATGCATGCGTAGTAGCTAGTATCGGGAAATTAAGGACGTATGTGGATCAAGTACGGTTTTGTGAATCCGGTCCAATATGCTCACCTAAAGCCCACACTATAGAATTTAGCTCCATCAGCCTATTGGCGGATCAGGCCCTGACAGGACCTCATTGCTTTTGCATTAAATCCACTCCTACTTGCTCCTACTTCTATTAGACATCCAATGGACAGGGTCTACCTTCACTTTTCCAAAACAAGTCCATGGAAATGACTGGAAGTTGGGATTGGTAAGTATTAAGGAGGAACGCCTACACTGTAAACGCACTAAGAGAAAGAATGGATGCTCTTGAGTCTGGATGGAACAAATATCTCTGATAAAAAACAACTATGGATAGATGGGTGGGATTGATGAGTAGTGGTTTGGAAGAGGATACTACTAATGTGCTGTGATGTGCATTGGTATTCATTAGCTAGTTTTGTAGCTAGTGTACGGAAATCTGCTGGTTTTCTTCATTGTGAATCCGGCTCTTTACCATTAAACACACTAAACTAACTGCTTTGACGCTCATTAAATCTGATGATTTACACTATGATAGTGCCAGCAATCTGTTTTGGAACCCCTCATTTTCAATGGGTTTTCTGCAAATGATGTCTCTTTAGCTATGGTGGAATAGATAAATTCATGAAAAAAACCTGCTGCTTTTGCAAAACTCATACAGCCTGTACCCATTAGCAAAAAAAAAAAGAAATGTCTCTCCGAATGCTTGGTTGCTAGATAGCACAAAATATGTCTTTTAAACTTGCATTTGAGAAGTTTACTTATTTGAGAAAATAATACAAACAGAGCTTGCATAATTTGCAATAATTTCTGTCAGTCATCCAAGACTTTCAAGGTGCCTCTGCCAAAGGATATACATTTAGAAATAAGAGAGAGGTCTGGCCTGCAATCTCACAGAACGTATACAGGATATGCCAAACATCCAATAGATATTTCCAAACTGGGTTACAGAGAAACAGACAGAAGAAGCTGAATCAATTTTAATCTAGCAAAAAGGCTAGAAGAAAATTATTATGAATATCCAGCACTCCAGTTCCAAATGCTAAATATACCTTAATTTGTTCTGTTTTGTTTTGTTTTTTAATCTACCATTGGTACTCGGGCTGGCTTATTTGTTGCAAAGTAATTTCAATATGTCCCTTCTGAAATTCACTATGGGACCCAGTTCCTCCCCTGTGTCTGACCCATTAAGAGGAGATCTCTGTTTTATAAACAACTGAGAAAGTCATTGTTGTAGGGTTAACCTAGAACTCTACATGGCCTTGTCAATAATAATTGGTAATTTTGTATTCTGTTATCTCTGTATGGTGCTGCTGATACCATGTGGCACCTTACAAGTAAATATTAGTAATAATAATAATAATAATAATAATAATAATTATTATTATTATTATTATTATCAGGCCTCAATAATGGCAATAGTTCCTAGAAAATTGCCTGTACACTGGTTCAGTACTCAAAATGGGTGTATAATATTGTATAACAAGCAAGGGTGTTGCGTTTTCTGTCACTGAAGGGGCCTAAATGGTTTGTGGCCACAGAAGATCAAGTACTAGTCTTAGCTGAGAAAAATGTATTACTTTACAGATATTCCAGCTAGAGATGAGCGCAGACCCCCGTGTTTTGGTTTTGGATCTAAATCTTCGTCGTCTTTTGGTTTTGGTTTTGTCAGAAAAAATAAAATGTTTTGGTTTTAGTTCTGTATATTTATTTAATTAGCTAAATAATGTTATGTATTTTTGCTTCTAAAGCATTATTAATATAAATAACATTAATTTTCAGTCGTTCCTAGTCAAATTGTACCACCTCACAGTTCACAAGATTGAGGTTGGTTGGTACATGCTACCATATATTGTCTAGTATCCCACTCTCAACTTTGTGACATTTGTAAAATGTATTCTCATGTATTGCTATTGTTATATAACATATCAAAGGACAATATTTATGGTTCCTTCCACAGTAAATATATACATATATAAATTCCTTTAGTTTGTAAAAGTTTAGTTAGTTTAAAACTCTATAGTTTTTAAATAACTATTGCATAAATAAAGAGGACAAAGTGTGAACATGACTTGCTGCAGGGTGAGGAATATAGAAGCTGCTATTAACCAGTATATGCCTAGTACTTTTTAGCAGACTAAGGGCCAGATTTACTAAGCTGTGGGTTTGGAAAAGTGGAGATGTTGCCCATAGAAACCAATCAAATTTTAGCTGACATTCTCTTGTTTGTATAAAGTGAGTAAGTGAGAGCTAGAATCTGATTGGTTGCTATAGGCAACATCTCCACATTTTTCCAAACCCGCAGCTTAGTAAATCAGGCCCTAAGAGTTAATGGCTCTTAGCACTTGTATGAGTGGCAGAATAGTGGCTGCAGCCTTGTCAATCTATTGGCTGATCACCCCTGCCTATGTGCATGACTACTGTATGTGTGTGACACTGATGGATACATGGAGCCCTCACACTGTCACTTCATGTAAAACGTTTGGGGAAACGTGCTCCCTTGTTATGGTAACTGCTCTGTGTCTGGTATCCTCTTCTATGTCTATCTAGCCAACAAGCAAATGAAGCCACGCCCTCTTTTCATGGCACCCATGAAGTCACAACCTCTTTTCAAGTTAATGGGTTTTTTTCTTTCTTTTTATTAAATAATCATATTTGGGGTGTTTCTGGGCTACCAGAATCCACCCATGGATGGCCTACTGGGTCACTGACAGTTTAGCTCTTTCTTACCTTGTGTGTAGCTTCAGCAATGGCATGTGAGGACTGTTTCTTCAGCGGGGCTGCAGGGGAGCTGTAAATAGGGTGGATTGGATTAAAGATGAGTTACAACATAGCAACTGCACCTCTAGCACCCACTATAGTTGAACCCCTGATATCACTCATCCCAGGCATTCTGTTCAGTTTTCCACTAATTTCAATAAAGTTGTAGTTGTTTAACAAAAAAAAGCCACAAGCCTACCTGTATGTTCAGCCCTCCGTGATTGACTGATCACAGTCATGTGATACTTCCTGTCAGAGACAGGATGCAGGAAATACAAGGCTTGAAAGATCCACATTTTTTGTGAAAATTGTGTTTTTGTTTTGCCTCAATTACAGATCCAAATTTGGTGATAGGAACTGAGGCATTTCTCAGTTTGACTCGGAAGCCCAAAGTTTGAATGCGTCGGATTTCAATTAATCTAAACCGCTCATCTCTAATTTCAGCACACATTCCAAAAATGTGAAATAAAATTATTCCTATCCGTAGTCCTCTGATCCTGTGAGATTCACAAACTGGACTTGTGAGAGATGTGCAGTGTATTGTGTCAATGGAAATTACGCTCTGCATTCTGACAGCACATCATTCTATATATGGTGCTTGTGTATAACATTAATTTAAAGTGTATTTGGTTTACATACCGCTCAGTACCTGTTAAAAATGGTGGGTGTATATATCAAGTATGTAGCATTCCTTTGGGTAAACTACTTGTTAATTATAGAGGTCAGAGGAGAATGGACTGAGAGACTGGTTTAAATTGACTGAAAGATTACAGTACTCAAATAACCATGCATTATAATAATCAGGGCCAGCCCATGTCTGCTAGCACCCTGTGCGAGAAATTATGTTTTCTCCTCCTTATGCTCCATTACAATAAATATCTTTTAGGATATTTACAAAAATGTTTTACAGAAGAGAAATGATAAAAATGATAATCAAATATAAAAATACTAATGAAATATTATAAAGATAATAATATACAATTGTTACATATGCCCTTATAAAACTGCCCCATGTCTCCATAACAGGGTTCTTTATTCACCCCATAATAGATTTTTTTTTAATTCTTTCTTAACTTTTTTCACATTTTTCCTCAAAATTGAGATAGAATTGGGGGGTATAAAGACCTTTTATAGGGAAGAATTTGAAAACAAATAGTGAGCTTATAATCAGGCATATAGGGCTTTACTATGGGGGATAATTAGAGTACAATTAATTGGGAAGAGCAATGGGCCTGATCCTGAAGTACACCCGCCGTCGATTGGACGGCGGACGTAAGCGTATGATTGGCTTTTCAGTCGATAGTAATCGGTTCATACCCGCAGTCAGAGTCTTAGGAGCATCGACAGGTGCTTTTTAAAAATATTTAAAGTCCCCCCTTCCTATATATAAATAAATAAAATAAATATTATAGTGCACAACCACAGGGCATGCTGATGATCGGGCGTCCGTAGCAGCGCCGTAGGGACGCTGGAGGGGACGTCCCCCAGCGTCCCTACGTTCAGGTTAGTGTAGGTGGGCGCGGGGAGCTAGTTTAATGAGGGTAAGAGGGCGGGCTTGGCGGCCATACGCTCCTGTGCGAGTAAGCACAGCGCATCGGCGTAGTTCAGGATCAGGCCCAATCTGTGTAATTAGTTATCTAGTACCTAATTCAGAGTTTTAGCGGATCCCTAACTGCGGATCCGCTATACGTAGTATACAAAGTTGTGCAACTCTGAATAGAACGCTGAAAAATAGTATTCGGTTCATACCCGCAGTCAGAGTCTTAGGAGCATCGACTGCGGTTTACACAGGCGCTTTTTAAAAATATTTAAAGTCCCCCCTTCCTATATATAAATAAATAAAATAAATATTATAGTGCACAACCACAGGGCATGCTGATGTAGTACTACAAGCACCAGCATGCCAAGGATGCCAGGGAATGCTGGTGCTTGGAGAACCACAGGCACCAGCATGCCCTGCCATCCAGGGCCTGATGTGGCCTGTAATGTCACCAGTAGTTATGGATGATATTAATGCACTGGCCTGTAACAGTAAAAATAACCATTCCATTAAAAAAATAAAAAATACATAAAGTTCTACTTACCGGATTGGAAAGGATCTTCATCTGTAAAGGATCCCATCTACCAAGCTTCCTGGGGCAGTGGATTTGCAAAATAAAAAATCCCTAGTACGTACATTACCATATGTCCTGCTGCCAGGACATCCCGTCGCTAATAACGGGCACTGGGTTCTATTTATACCCTCTCTCAGTGTGAGAATGTCAGAGGGTATAAATAGAGCCCAGTGACAGCATATTTGTCATTAACGGTGGGATGTCCTGGCAGCACAGGATTAAAAGCTTTAATCCTCTTTTCTCATTTAAATATTATGGAACTCCCAGTTCCACTGGCGTAGTAGAGGCAGATACAGACACAGTTGGATGGGCAGCTGTGCAATAAAGATATGATTAAATAATAGTAGTATAAGGGAAAACAAGGGAAAAACACAACACCATTTGCAGCTGGGAATGTATTTATTCAACAGCACTCAGCACTCAATAATGTGCACACGCTTAGAAGGCGCTAGATCAAGGGGGATTGGTGTGTGCTGCCCCCATCCAGACAGGTGCCTGGCCTCTTCTTCCTATATGGTTGAGTCTGTTTTTTTCATCCTCTCCCAAAACAGTAAAAATTTAGGAACATTTTACCTTGATTTCGCCTGCAACATTCAGGTGGTATGATGGTGAAACTGTATGAGAAATATTGTCACTGCACAAATTAGGGTCTGTAATGTCAATAAACACATCCACATCATAAGAGTATTATTATGGGCCTTGTACATTTCTCTGTGGACACAGTCTACACATGTTGTACAGGCTACTTTTACCAGGATAAACCCCAATGTCACACAACCTTTTAGGCTGGTGTCACATGACATGACAATTAGTGGGGACTGATTCTCTAAGGAATGTGTGCTGCACTTTGTTGAATCAATGACACAAATAATTTAGAAGGAAGGTCTTACACTGTACTGGAAACATGTACCTAAGAAAGTGACCCATGAGGATATAAGCACAGAAAAACAGTAGAGATCATGATTAAAGGTTTGCCAGAGCTTTGGTGCATGATGAGGAGCATAAGCAGAAGACACAATAATCTGTTACTGTTACTTTGATGTAAACAGAGCATCTTAGGTGCACGTGGCTACATCTTAATCAGTATGAGCCTCTCTGTTCTGATCTGCTGCCCGTTTACTGACATCATCAGCCAGAATTCGCCACGTCTACTATTCCTGGACTTAAGTCTGAATGAACGCAAGCTTTCTACATGTAAGTTGTGTTTGTATGCCAGCTGTCTATTATGATTAGCCTTGATATCATAAGTGGCCTTTCATTGAGACAGATGGCAGATAGATTTTTCAGAAGCAGTTTGTGACAGGCTGCCTCTACTGTGTGTAGGTGACAGGTCCATTTTCATGAGTCCTTGTACTTTTGTATTTGCAGGAAAATCAGAAAGGAAAATTTCTGGGAAAGATAAAGGACTAATTGAAGCTAAAAGGAATGTATTTTTTTTTCCAGCCATTAATAGATTTGGTGGCATGGAATTTCTTTTTGTATTTTATTTGTGGTACCTAAGAAACTCTGCAAGAAGGCACGTGATAGGTCAGTCAAAGGACTAGATTTACTAAACTGTGGAAAATTAAAAAGAAGATGTTAGCTCTCACTTTCCATACATACTAGAGAATGTCAGCTGTCATCTGATTGGTTGCTATGGGCAACATCTCCACTTTTCTGCAGTTTAGTAAATCTAGAACAAAATGTTTTTTTGCAGATGATTTTTAAGTAACTGAAGGACATCCGACCAAATGAGTAATATGTGGTAATTGTTTTACAAACTGGTTTACTAAGCAGTCATTTTATTTTGTTGGATAGAAGCGCAGCCATTTTTCTTGTTACTGTTTAGTTTTATTTGGGAGTTTGACCACTCCCCAAACATGGCCGCTGCAGGTAGTAGAAAAGGTTGTGCAGAAAACAGATCTAATGGCAGAATCAACAGGGGCACGCCTATTAAAAAGCGTGTCTCTGTCAAGTGCCAAACATTTCACAATAGCATCTTGGACCTCCCTTTGTCGGTAGCCTCGAGATATAAAACGTTCTCCCATCTCCTCTAACGATATCTTGAGTTGTACGGGATCAGATGTAATCCTGGCTACTCGAATCATCTGCGAGAATGGTAACCCACTTTTGAGGGGTGCTGGGTGGAAACTGTCAGCCATGAGTAGAGTGTTTCGATCAGTATCCTTCCTGTATAATTCAGTAGTCAGACCAGAATCCGTCACTTTGATGAGAACATCGAGGAAATTAATGTTGGCATCACTGTGATTTAATGAAAACTTAATCTTATGGGGCATATATATATTAGCAAGAAAACTTAATCTTATGGGGCATATATATATTAGCAAGAAAAATGTCTGCGCTTCTATCCAGGTGAGCTTAACCCAATATAGCTATATTGTGAACTAAAGCTCCTTTTTATTTATGTGCTGACACATAGTGTTATTTCATGTATGTTTGGAGCGCCGGACCTCTTTTGTTCCTTGTATTTTATGCATGTATATGTAGGTGTGTGTGTGTATTTCAACTCATTATTAAATGTATATTGTCCTTGTACAGCATCTATCTGGTTATAGAAATGTGCTTACAACAGCCGTGTTTAGGTAGAAGAAATAGTAAGAGAATTGAAGTCTCAATCAATCAGAGTAGCCTCTCTCCTTGACATGACTTACATGACAGCGCATTCTTTGGTTTAGATGTGTGCTGTTAGTAATTAAACAATATCGTTAAATGCCAGCCTTATATGCCCCTCTGTGCAGTGGTGTCAAAAGATTGCTGTACTCTTTCCATACTGATCAGAACTGATTCAGTGGTCCGTGTACACATGAATCAATAAATCTGATTCTTTATATCATCCAGACATCGGAGACACTTTCTTTGCTAAAGTCAACTACGTTGCTGCGTGACCTTTTGGTCCATCCTTTCACTTAGAGCGACTGTCTGCGTATTTTCAAGCCATCTAGTAAGGAGCTTACATTTGTTCTCTTGAGTTTTGCTGCTAATCTCTTATACAAAAGCATTCTTAACAATCACTTTCCATTGCTGAGCTGTACAGCTTGATCCTAAAGCTCTCTCTTTCTCATGAAACAAAATACATTTTGGTAACTCTCACATCCCACCAGTTACAGTGGCAGCACTTCAGCTGGGGGAACAATTTGTGCTTTGCACTTCATCCAGCACACGTGTATCATGGTTGCCGGCTGTAAACGCAGTGAACGGCAATGGTCATATGTCCAATTTGTCCCTGTGACTTTAAATAGACCATGGCTCCCCACTGCTAAGCAGATGCTGACAGTATTAAGACAGAAGGACATTTAGAGAATATTTACACATTTCAGTTTTGCATAGGAAAAGGGTTCTGCAAAGGGAAAAACATCATCATTTATTTATGACCTAATAGTTTGAAGGTGTAACTAGCACAGGAGATGCAGTTCTTCAAGTAATACAGGACTGGGTCCTAAGATCCAATTTTCAACACAGTATGACCTGAAATCCGCTGTGAGTATGACCCATGCATCCGTGTGAGCGCATTCCTCATTTTCACGAGCTTTGGACTCCAGCCTACCCCCTTTTTTTTCACTTGCACTTAATATGGTGCAGCTGCTTTGGATGTGTGTGCATGCTTAGTTCACAATTTCAGGTTTTCTACAATCTGATTGTACTGAAGACCTTTTGGAAGTCTGGATGCAATCCCTGAACATATGTGGAAAGCAGACAGCAGCAAATATACACAAGGGACTAATCCAGGGTTTGGGCTGGATCCTAAATTACACTAAAAGAGATGTTTTCCTATTGCTATAAACAGAAAACGCAGAGCATGTGCAGGTAACCTGGGAAAGGTTAGGTAAGAATTATGGGTCAGGATCATCATAATCGCAGACAATCATGGATCCTATAAAATGTATTATTTATTTGCTTAATAAATACAGCCAATTTTTTTAACATCAGTGAAATCAGCTGCAAAAACCATCACTTCATTGCTATAAAGGTTAAGCAGATCTAATTTACGGCAAGAAGATCTGTCAGTAGTTGTATGCATATTCAGAAGTCATTGAGCAGCCGCTCAGCGTGTGGCCCCCCAGTTAGCAGCGATTTTGTACATGTCATGGGATGGTCCTAGCTGTCAGTAGAACATAGATTTTGTGTGTAATTAATGAGTGGCGCAGGATGTCATTGTGAGAATGTCACAACACTGGGACCTGTCTTGCATGGAGATGCACAGATTAGAGCAGTACTGCGTCTGGCTTTATGTGTCTGCTTGGTATATACACAGCAGTGTGAGTATGTACTGTATGCATACTATTTGTCCATCTCCCAAGAGATGCGTCAGCATTGTTTATTCTTTTGTTTTTCTGTTTTAATCCAATTCCCATGTTTAGTAACAGGACTGAGACTTGTTTTACCATGTACAATATAATCCCTTTATAATCAGAAATTAATTCAGTTCGGATTTGTGCAATAGGAAAATAAGTGAGAAAAGCAGAAGCAGAAAATAAGTATTCAGGCAAGAACTTTGCATCATTCCTAATGGGGAAAACAGTTAAAAAACACTTATTATTGTTTTATATTATAGGAGCTTATGAACCACGGACAGCTCAGTGGAAGGTGTGCTAATTTTGTATTACTATTCTTGGGGATTCTATGGAACCAATTCTTCTCTCCCCACACAGCACACTTTGGGATTTATTCAGTTCCAAGTCATTTAGCTTATTTTCATTTGTTTAAATGGTAGTGAAAACATCTTAGATCAGCAGAAGCTCTGAATGAGCAGAATACAGGCAGAAAACAGGGGGTGGAAACAAGAGGGTTATCAGGTGCAGACTGTTTCAGAAGATTTGTCTTTGTGGCTATAATTATGGTATTTTGCGAGCGTCTATAAGTCGGAAAGCAGCTGTCAGAACAGTACAGGAGGAGATATGAGTTGTTGGCTTAAAAGCAGTCGGGTTCTGCTGGGGATAGCCCCTAATCTTTACCTTCTGAGTCCTGTCATTCTGGAAGTAAAGGACATCTCATCTGATGTGACAACCCCTGCAGGAACTGCTCTCATAACAATGCTGGGGCTGATCCAGAGTGGGAAGTAACAGAAGAAAAAAGAGCAAATCTGCACCATGACAAAACCATACTGGACTGCAGGGGGCAGGCTGTAAGATGTGATGACAGGTGATGTCGTGCAGCTTAACACTAACTTAGAGCTCATAAATAAAACTGTTCATTATCTATGTGCAATAAGCAAAGTCAGTGTTTTCCCAGAAAAAAAAATTATTTAGCATTCCTCACACTGGACCTGATTCAGAATTACGTACGCACGCAACTTAAGCATAGTAAGTTACGTGATTTTTACGCACGCAACTTAAGCATAGTAAGTTACGTGATTTTCAACTGCGCATGTGCAGTAACCATTTACGTTCTCCTAACTTAAGAAGACTGGGAGGAACACGGAATTCTAATTATATTTCAAGGCGTGGTTATTAACTTGCGCGCTGAACTTAGGAACGCATATATGCGGATCTTAAGGTAGCTTTTCAGTTGCGGATTTTCATTTAGGTTTTCATATTCTGTACTTAACTTAAGAACACATGACTTTTGTAATTAAAGGCAGCAAGCTTTCATTATTAGATTACACGCTGTACCTGTTGTTAATTAAACCAACGCTTTAGAAGCTACTCAGAGGTTGATAAACAATCCAGTAAAATGTTTTGCTACGTGTTTGTGTATTTATGTGATATGTAACTTTTGTCTACTTTATTAATACTTATTAGTTTAACACAAATGTCAATTTATGTTAAGTAAAATTTTAACAAATGTTTAATATTTGTAAAGTTAAACTTAGTAAACTAAAATAAAATAAATGTATTCACAAACATAAAAATGAGTGTTAATTATTTAATTTAACTAGATAAGTTTAATTTAATTATTTTATATTCATGTTGAAGTTAGTTTAATATTTGTTGTGTTTTTAATTTTCGAACATTTTTGCACTGTGTAAAAAATAAAAATAAATTGTTTAGAAAACTAAAGAATGCATTTGTGTGCTTTATATTAATTCCACAAACACAATCTTTGCACATACATTTCATAGATTGTGCCAGGATTTAGTGCAGTAAATTTGAAAGCTCAGCTATTTATCTTGAAACATTTTACTAAATAAGATATAGAAAGATAGGGCCAATAATCAAGGAAACAATAGCCTACACAATAGATCGTACGCAGGACCATCAGCGTATGAAGGTTTGAGCGAATGTAAGATATTTCGTATGGACACTCGTACACTTCCTTAGTACGCTATGAGTTAGTCGGGCGTATGATCGCTGCACTACGAACGAAATGTGGGCGTGTGACACTCTGGAAGATCATGCGTACGGACGCCTTTTTACCGCTGGTACGCTAAAGCGATCATACGCAAATGCGTATGAGCGATGTCGTAGCTCTGGATCAGGCCCTTACAGCCTGCATTTCATTTATCACAGTATTACACACACTTTAGACAGTATATTATTAAAAAAAACAAAAAAACTGTAATTAATTGGTCCCATCATAATGTAAGGTATGAAATTTGAAAACATTTAAATAATAATGGTAACATAATTATAATAATAATTGCACATTAACATGTACAGTGTAAAACTTTCTACAAATATTACATGTAGTGTTCATAATGGTTTCCTGCAGTTACTTGATTAAATAGCAATAATAGACAGATCAGCATCATGTGCAAATTACATACTCAACATAGGTACGCAATTTCCATACCAAAATGTGCGCGCTTAAAATGTGCACGGACGTAATTTAATAGTGGGTGTTCCTATTATTTTCCGTGCACGTTTGCGTTCCTAATTTCCGTAAGTTCTTAAGTTGTGTACGCATTTCAAACATAATTCCGAATCAGGCCCATTGGAACGTGATAGGTACCTAAATATACGCACCTAATAGCAAGGCAACTCCCTCGGCACGCCCTCCGTTTTTCAGGTTCTTATGTGACTTACGAGTGCCACAGGACTCCCTTAACTGTAGGTTCGCATTTGAATGCATAGGGATAGTACTTAGGAACTTAACTGCATAACTGCACCTTCATTTGGTCATTTAAATGCCTCTCTCCACCCAAATCTGCGTATCAGCCTAGTTACTTATTCACAGAACGCCCCTTTTTGTATATGTTACTACTACGAACCTAGAGACTTTAGGTCCACTCCCTTCGACTGGATGGGTTTTCAGTGACTTCCGCCTCCATAGGGCACCCTCAACGCTACGTGTGTACTTATGCGTGTATGTTACTCACGTATATGCATATTAATCCAACCGCATCCTCAAATGCCCATTTAAATGCTTCCCCCCTACCCACTTTCACGTAACTTCTACCATCCGAGTAAAAACCACACCCCTCCGTACGTGTATGTCCCTAGGTGCGATTCACAAGTCTGTGCCTAAAGTACTTTCGTGCGGAAATACTACTTAATTTGCGTGGAAAGAGTTACTATGCATGCACAGTTAATCCGCTCCTAAATATACGCACGCAATCCCTTGTAAAAACGGATCTATGAAAACGATCCTAAGAGAGGAAAGTTACTCCTGGGCTAAATCATGTAGATTTCAGGGGAGTCAAGTTTATTGTATTCTTTGCATGCAGGGATATATCTTTGTTTTTGAGTACTGCACACAGATACTGATCAGCTTTACTTTTACACTGTTATTTAGACTTGGCTGTGAAACATCACCTCACCACTCTAATACTGTTTACAACAGATGAAATATGACTCCCCTGAAATCAACATGGTTTTGCCCTGGAGTAACTTTCCTCTCTTATTTTCAGTCTCTGAATCAGGTCCTTACTCCTTACTTTGAATCAGCTTCCTTTAAATGGCAAACGGCAGAGTGCCCACTCACACACCATTCACACAGGTAAACCTTAATGAAATAATGACACAGGAACAACTGTGTTTAAAAAAGGGAACATGGTTTATTACTTAGTGCTGAATTATTAAGTGACAATTTTGTCATTTTGTCATTCAGAAGTGAATAGATGGCCCAATAGCAGATGGGGGGTTAGCAATTAACTTCATACTAGAGAGATCAATCTCTTTGACCTTGGCGCCTTCCAGCAAGAACACTTGACCCGTTTATAACTGCTCACCCCAGTACCTGGAAGGTGGCAAACCTAAGGACCCAACGGCTAGGGCATGATGTCCTCACATCATGGGTTGTGTTGTTGCCAGACCAAGGACCGATGCTAGGTTGTTCGGCACCCCCTCTGTGAACTTTAAATTTGCGCCTTTCTGTTTAACAATTTACCATTTAATACCAGTGACCATCTTAAAATATATCATGCGTGTAAGCATCATAACACACCATCTTATAAGCACAATAAAAATAATAATAGTCACCACTATACAATTCCCACTTCATCCTAAAAACAGCAACACAATACAGATTAGGAACAGGATTCTTAGTCTCCAATTTTTCATTTCATGAGCGTTCCTTAAAGACTGCATGTATGCAATCTACATAACGAAATGTAAAAAGTAGATAGCGTGAAAGAGTTACTACGCATGCGCAGTAGCTCTAAACGTAAAAGAACGCTCGTAAAATGAAAAATTCAGGACTGAGAATCCGGTCCTATATATCTATTCATGTATCTCCAGCTCCCAGTATTCCCAATTATGTCTCTCCAGCTCTCAGTATCCCCTCTCATGTGTTTCCAGTTCACAGAATCCCCATTAATGTCACTCCAGCTCCTAGTATCCTCTATCATGTCACTCAAGCCCTCCAGTATCCCCAATCATGTCTCTCCAGCTCTCTGTATACCCCATCGTGTGTCTCCAGCCCTCCAGTGTCCCCAATCATGTCACTCCAGTTCACCGTATCCCCTATCATGTTACTCGAGCCCCCAGTATCCCCAATAATGTCACTCCAGCCCGCCAGTATTTCCAATCATATCTCTCCACTACTCAGTATTATGTGTTCCCCCCTCCCCCCCGCACAGTATCACACAGGCATAGCAGAAGTGAACGGACACCACTGTTAAATGTTGTAAGGCACATTGTTTAACAGTGGTGTCTAGTTAGGGGTCAGATTGGTGTGGAGCAGGGAGCAGGGAGATGAGCGCCTTCCAGCCTGGTGCAGTCCTCTACCGCATCCTCCTGCTCTACCGTCCTCTACTGCTTCCTAATCTGCCAGCCCTGGCTAGACCGGACCACCCTCTTTAACCAAAATTCTCCAATGCATCAAAATCCCTTTGCTGACCCCCCACTGTCGCTCCCAACCATGCACCATCTAGAGAAGAAAACTTTTAAAATCACAATTCTACATAAACTTTAAATGGAGGGATGGAATTAGATTCTGTGCTAAAGAGACATGACATTCTGCCCACTGGGCTTTAGGTAACCTCACTAAACTTCTCCTTAACCCTAAGACTAGCCCCCACCCCCTAGGCAACCCGATTCTAACAGTCTAAATATTAATCCTGTCTGTATAATGTTAAGATGTACCATCTGCCTGCTGTTTATGGCCCTGTGGCCCTTATGGGGTCCTTGGTTATTTTAATATCATTGGTAATTCAGACCCCAGATACCGGGAGAACTGCCTGAATTTCGGGAGTCTCCTGGACATTCTGGGAAAGTCGGCAACCCTGAGATAAGTGGGTCCAGAAAATATGTTCACACTTCATTCTAAATATTGTGCAGACATCAGGACTAATAGCCATGTCTCATGTACAGTTAAGCACATGTGTAAGTGCATGCAAGGGCCAGAAGCATTTTTCAATTTGTTCGGAATATTCTCTGGCTCATCATCCTGATAGGTGGCCATTTTCACACATGTACGCTCAGAACATTTGGCTATATGGTGGCTGGTCAGAATAGCCCTATTTCGACAATGATACAGCCACCAGCTGAATGGCAGCTTGAATCATTGCCCTAAATGCAACATGGAAAATTGCTATTTGAACGTGTACCTAATTTGACCCATGCCCATTAGCTACAGGCTGCAGTGGCTGTGGTGGGCTCAGGTTATCAGGTTAGGCTTCCAGAAGGGAGGGTTTTGGTTAGAGCTTAAGGGGGAAGGTTAGGGTCAGGTGATCTCAGCATTATCTCCCACACTTGTCACACACACCATACCACATAGCCTAAACAAACAAGCTGCATTGCCTGATCCACTGGTTGTGAAGTGTTTACCTAAATAATGATAGTTTTTTTTCTTTCTAATCATGATTTGTTTTATTAATTGACTTTTTTAATGTTATAAAACTTGAAAGTGAAAATATTAATGAAGAGCTGTAAGATTAAGAATGGGACAAAACAGTTCAAAATAGTCATCTTAGTTCAGCCTGTGTCAGTATATCTTGCAACCTGCCATTTTTACATGTGGAACTCAGATCAGTTCCTGATGTCTAAAGTTTATTGTATGTAGATGAGTTTATTTTATCCTCAGTGGAGAATTTGAAGATAACATTTTTGTTCTCGACATCAAGATATTTTTGTCTCCATTCCATAACAGTATGATTCATATATTAAGAAGAAAGAGAAATTGGATTTTTTTTTCAGTGTACTGTTAAGAAGAAAAATCTCAAGGTCTTTGGCATAGCTAAGTAACTTGGCATGATCTTGAATGGAGCAAGCGGGGGTGGCTCACAGAAGAGTAACTTGGCCACTTCTATATATTGAGAAATGTCAGCTCATCAGCGAACCTTCTCAAGCTTTTCCTGGCAAGCTATTGTTTTTAAAACTAGCTGTAAATTAATAGAATCTGTCAATGTCCTTTATTTTGTGACAGCATTTATTACAATAGACTTTTAGTATAAGAAAGTATTATTTTATTTTTTTTGTGAAGCCTTCAGTGGAAATGTTGACTCAACTTAGGGAGAAAATCCCAAATACATTTCTGTCCACTCTAGTGCAGGAAAATATGACCAGGATCTATTGCAGATGGTACCTTGTTCTTCTCCGTCTGTATAGAATTCATGATACAGCCTCCACCTCTTGGTAAAGGCATTGCAGTGGGTGTGGGTCGCCACCTTGAACGGCCCATTTTTGAAAGGGGACATTTTGTATTACTCCACAAAGAAGTGCCTGGGAAATCAATTGCTTCTGCCTCGCTGAGGAGAAACAATCAATGATTCCCAGGACAAAGATGCAGCGGCAAATGATAAGTATCCTTTCTCCTAATTCTTAACCTAACACAGAGGCGAGCTGGGCTGGGGGGAAAGGTGGCATGTGTCCCCACTCGGGCTTAAGTCGTCACAGACATCAAGCCCAATACAAGAAGAGAGGACAGGAAGAAAGAAGAGGAGCGGAGAAGACAGGAAAGACATGGAGAAAGGAGGATTGAAGACAAGAAAGGAAGTAATCAAAAGGTAAGAAAGAACAGAGAGGGCAGTGTAAGTAATAGTATTGATAGTGTGTGAGTGACAGCATGGTGGGCAGTGTGAGTGGTAGTATGGTGGGCATTGTGTGAGTGATGGTATGGTGGGCAGTGTGAGTGGTAGTATGGTGGGCATTGTGTGAGTGATGGTATGGTGGGCAGTGAGGGAGTGATACTATGGGCATTGTGTGAGTGATAGTATGATGGGCACTGTGTGAGCAATAGTTTGGGCAGTGTGAGAGTGATAGTATGATGGGCACTGTGTGAGTAATAGTATGGGCAGTGTGATAGTGATAATATGATGGGCACTGTGTGGGTAATAGTATGGGCAGTGTGAGAGCGATAATATGATGGGCATTGTGTGAGTAATAGTATAGGCAGTGTGTGAGTGATAGTATGATTAGCACTGTATGAGTGATAGTATGGGCATTGTGGGAGTGATAGTTTGATGGGCACTGTGGGAGTGATAGTTTGATGGGCACTGTGTGAGTGATAGTATGATGGGCACTGTGTGAGTGATAGACTCCCCTCCCCGTAGCCTAAACCTAACACTCCCTGCTGCCTAACCCTGAAACTCCCCATAGATTTCTACTCACCTATCTGGTCAGTGTGGAAGGTCTGTGGCGGTGTGATGGGACTGTTAGGGCGTTTCTGAAGGAAAGAATGGGTAAGTATACTGATCGGCATACTTACCCATTCATAAAAAAATTCAAAATAGATCTATATTCAAAATAGAGATAAACGAAAATTAGCTCTTGACTTTCTATAATTTGTAAATAGCATTTTTGCAGCAGCAACTGCCACCGTTCCTCCATTTGGTGGTTCTGTTCTATAATCTCTGAATATCTTTGAATATCGGTACAAGGTGGATATTCTGCTCTCGCAGGTCCTGAGAAATAACTATCCTAAACTGCTGCTGGGAAGTCTTGCAGAATAACATAATAGCCCTAAAATGCTCCAAACACTCCAAGAGGCTAGTGACTCCATATCTTAAATGTGGAACATTGTTTAATTTCCAACCCTTAACCCACCTTCATTCTCATAGGGCCGGATCCAGAACTACGTCCGTCTTGCATAGACGGACGTAGT
>WWET01000248.1:513207-524852 GCA_011038615.1 Limnodynastes dumerilii | reverse complement strand
GGGGGGCAGGACACGTGATGGGGGAGTTCCCATTGAAATACTGGTAAATTTGTTGATTTAACTTTACTTCATTTTAAATATTGTATTTGTTCCTGTTTTGTTTCTTCACTTCAAAATAAGATATATTCAGTGGGCATAGGAATTTGTTCATAGTTTTTGTTTTTACTATAGTCCGGCCCTCCAACGGTCTGAGGGACAGTGAACTGGCCCCCTGTTTAAAAAGTTTGAGGACCCCTGTTCTATAGCAAAAGTTTTTTTTTATACTTTATTAAAACACAACAATTAAAAATTCATACATTAAATATCAAATTAAGAGGGTAACACAGATTGTATGACTGTTAATTCCTCAGATGTAGGTGTAGAAACACAGTTATTACAATTGAAGTGGTCTAGGCTAGCTGCATGGGTCTCCTGCCAGGATTATCAGGCCCAGCAGGAGTAGTGTGTGGCACCCATATCGGATCTTTCCCTAAGAGAACACCCATATCGGATCGTTCCCTAAGAGAGGGAGTTAGGAGCAATAAGCGCTGTAGTGTGTGAACAGCTTTAGTGTCATAAATAAACAAGTGAGCAAAAATACAATGGACAACAGCTATTTGCTGTTCTCTCATTTCTAAATAGACCCCTAAGTGTCAGCATATTAAAATAGAATTTCAGATATTTCTCCTTTGACCCAGTGGTGTTACTATGGTTGGTGTCACCCAGAGTGGTAACCCATGGCATCACCCCCATTGACCCACTCTTTTTCACCATGTATCTCTCTAACTCCCCACCCACCCCCCACATACACACATACTCACACATGCTCACACTCTCTTTCTCCCTGTGGTTTTAAACCTCACTTTCTTTAACCATGTGACAACTATCCCTCCCCTCCCCCCATTTTTCATTCACTTAACTTTTTTCCTGTGTATTCCTCTCTATGTTGTTCTGCTGTGCCAGATCTGTTGTGCAGAACATGCTGAAAGCAGTGCGAAACTGATGTAGTAGCTCCAATGAAGAATGAAGAAACATTTAGCTATTTAGCAGCACGCTGTGGTGTATCATCTGGATGGATTTTTCAAACACCCAATAATCATACCTGAAACACTTTGATTTGGACATTCTTAAAAATATTGGTCGCTAGCGCCAATCAGCTAACTGAGAGACTCCTTCTTCTGCTAGGATTACAGCTCTCAGCAGGAGAAGTGTATGGCACCTTTCCCTGGCAGGGTGTCATCCCGTTTAACGGGCCACTCCTTGCTGGGATCGATAATCACGTGTCAGGTTGTATTATGCACACGCAGTTCCATTAATTCCGCATCGGAATGCAACCAGCCGATGCTGCGTTCCATGTGGAATTCACTCTCCATGCATACAACATGCGTATGGTGGGTGGAATATGGAATGGTAACCAACACCTTTACATACCATTCCATTCATGGTCTTTCACATGTAGAAACTTTAAGGTATGGATCTGCATGTGGAAGGCCCAAATGTCTGAGGGGCGGGCACTCCCCTCACACAGAAAAAAATGTAGGTTTGCAAATTCCGTACATCTGCCTCCATTGCGGAGTCTAATGCTCAGAATTTGACCTTAAGTCTGGATCAGCTATGTATGGTTATGATGAAGTAACATCCATTATTTGGCGTGGATAAAAAAAAATGATATTTTTCCCATTAGCAAAACCAAGATCTCCTGAGACAATGGTAAAGAATACATTCCCAATATTTTATCAGTTGCTCCTTTCTAGGTGCACAGAATCCTCACAGTTCATAAATCAAACAATCTATTCTCAAGAAAGACGATCTACTCTCTAGAATGATGGGGAGTTGTGAAAGAAGCAATATGAGAGAAAATGAAAAAGATTAAAATGATGATGATAGTTTGCATGTGTTTGTGCTCTTCTATCACAGCACAACATATTTATGTTTGTGAGAATCAATAAAACATATGCAGTTGCTTTGTATGGTTACGTATGCTCTACAATATATTTTTTCTATTCTCTCTTTTTCTCTCTTTCCTATTTATTTTCTCCCATTCCTCTTCGTCTTTCTTTATATCATAGGATTAGATCCAAACCTCCGCCACCACTGAAGGGTTAAGGCTTCAGGTTGTCAGAACGAGTTGTTTAATAAAATCAGTCTGATTGTATATACAAAAGATTAAAACCGTATGCAATAATTGCTATCAAGCACTGTGAATAAAAACTGCAGGTCTGCAGTACTTTGTCCCCGATGTGATGTCACGGATGACGTCTTGATGGCTGCTTGAACATATGTTAAATTGTTCATGGATAGAAGCAGAAAAGTCCCCAGAAATGGAGACCACGCAGTATAGCCTCCCAGAGCTGTGGAATGTTTGATATTTGTTGTTCATATTTGACAAAAGTAATTAGTAGCAATCAATGTTAGATATTTTACATGATGTATATTTAACAAAATCATTTTTCAATAACATTTTTATGCAGGCTTAAAAATCATTTGAGGCACCAGATAAACAGAATTGGTCGTGTGAGGGTACACTTATCCAATGTCTGACAAACTGGACCTTCTGAGTTTGGATTACACGGGTGCCCAGTTTTACTACCTATCACTTCTCCACATCCCAAAAAATTGTTGTAGAACTGTCTGAGTTCAGAAATAACACAAGGCTGAACAACTGTAAGAACAGGTCTTCTCTTGAGGATTACATGCTTAGAACTGACATTACTGACAGGCATTTCCTGTCCAGCTATACTTCCTGTGCCACCCATGGATGGCAGTGATGTCATTTCTGCCAACCACAATGCAGCATACATCTACAATTGTCCTACAACCTGTTTATTGTTAGTGAATCCATGGTGGTCCTTTTGTGTCTGTGAATTTTTTAGTCAGCTGCCATCAGTAGTGAGAAGTGTGTGAGAGTCTAGAAGAAATTTGTCCCATATATGAGTTTATTTTGCTTAGTAAAGAAAATGGTCTCATCCGCCACTAGTCTGTGCTCTCCATATGATAAATGCATCCCACTTCTTAATATCTTTATATGTATAAAGGCACATGGTAAAATGTTCTTGTCACCTAAATACAGTGCAGTCACAATCAATATAAAGGCTATTGATAATGATAACGCTTGTGGCAGCTTTATCCAGCTCCAGTGGTATCACCAGCTGTATTAGACATCTTACAGATATTGGTCCAAAGCTTCACACACCTTTTCTTTTTACATTTCTCCCTTGTGTAGCTGTCTGTTTGTAATACATCAAATACAGTCAGTGCAGCTCCTAACATCACTAACAATTTCCTTTAACTGTATCAAGTTGATAGGTGTCAATTTGGTTTATTTTTATTTCACATGTGATAGAAATTTAATGCTGTTGCAGCAGTTTACCGCAGTTGTTTGAGTCAATTGTACAAAACATGTCAATGTCTTATATTGATGTGGTAGAATAAATTCTTGGAGCTGGTCTTAGGAACCGCCAATTGAGCCCAGACCATGAAATGTTCCATGTAATGGAGACAACGTTGCGGAAAGTGCTCGACAAGAAATATTTCTGGAGCAGGTAGTAATATGCGAGGGGTTTTTTCAGATCCTTTTAGTTATTTATTTTTAATAAATGACTATAATATCAGAGTATAATTCAGCAGGTAAATTGTGGTAATCATATTGGGATTGGAACTTATTTATGTCATAATTAGAGGATTCCTCACGGTTCCTTGCAGATATTTGAAAACGTATTGACATTCTGCAACATTTCTTCCACATCTGACTATATAGAAGATTAGAAGATACAACTAAAGGCTGAGTCTTAAGTAGACATCAAAATTAAGCCAAAGGTCAAATCCCTATTACGATAAAACCTTTTTCTCCCTCTCCTTCACTCTCCCCCCTCATATTTTTCCTGTCTTATTTTTTTACTTGTAATAAGTCTGTATTCTCACATCCATCTATATATCCCTGTATACATTTCAATTCCTGCCTATATCATGTAAGCATGTGACATCGTGACAGATTTCAAGTCAGTGTTGTGGGTGGCTCAGAGGTGTCAATAAGATGTGTAACAAGGATAAAATATCATGATTGAAATCTTGTGAACATCAGGGTAATTAGTGAACCCTGATTCATGATCCTTTAGCCAGCATGCACTGTACCCAGTGGTTCAATTAGAGCTTTCCTTAACACTTGTATTATACTAGAGAGCAGTGGCACAGGAGAGCACTATAAGCTATCAGTACATAGTAACATCATAATATTTGATTTTTTTTTCTAGTATACAGTCTGTGCCACAACAAGCAATGGATAAAAGTCTAAGCAGTAAAAAGAAACATGTGGCTCTAGGGCTGCATAAATCTATCAGGTTACCTATCACTGATCAAAGGATGGCAGGGTATGGAAAGACCTGTAGCTTCAAACTATCGGCTTAGATCACACTTTTATTTGCAGTATCAAACTCTCTACTGTTCTATTAAATGTTGACTGGTTATTTATTGATGAGTAGTACAAAGCAGTATCATAACTGGATTAATTTGGACATTCCATGTGTCATCTCCAGCAAAAATAACACTGACAGTAAATCTATTCGTTCCTAGTTGTTTTTATTTGTATTGTATTGTATATTGGCAGTCACTTGTCAATTTCACACCTACATTTACAAGTGTATAGACCGTCCTACTTTCCAGTTTCATTCATTAATACATAAGACTTGTGAGGTCATGTGTCTGTACTAGCCTTAACCCTTTATATTGCTCCACAAACAGCATCACCCTTTACAATTCATTTCATCAGTATTTTCATTACAGAGACGATGGTCTCAGGGACACTGTAACAACGTTAACTCAGGTCTGCATCTCTGTGATTGAATCCAATACTCCGTCTCCCACTACAAAGATAAATGGAATTTGTTTCATAATCAACATCTTGTTCTTTCAGTGTTTCGTATGATGGACAATCTCACTGTTCTCAAAGGTTTTGTCGTTTTTAATCCATAGCTTTGGATCATGTACAAAAAAAATGTAAATAGATTGATCCCATAGTGCAATATAAAAATGCACCAATGTAAGTCAAATCCCCCCAAGTAGTATTAGATATTCCAAACCATTCAAGAAATGTTGTATCTTTGCCCCTTGTTTCAATTTGTTCCAGTACTGTGCAGGTCTCTATAGGAGCATCATATTTACCATGTCTATTGTCTGCCTTCTTATGGCTGCATAAGCTTTGAATCATACTATAGGCCTATTGGGGTAGATCCTGAGTTATGTACGTTAGCGTATTTACGCTAGCCATTGACGTAAAAAGCTGTTTTGTATGTACTGCGCAAGCGCACGGCAGATGTTACGCCAACGTACGTACCAGCCTCATATCAACAGCATAGCTACGAACGAAGGAGCGGGACATCCATACGACACCTGTAATTACGCTGAGGCATAATACTGAGGCATTTAAATCGTACAGTATGCTAAGCCTTTACGTACGTCAGTAATTAGCTTTGAAAAGTTAAGGTAGGGTTTGGCAAGAGTAAAATGGCAAAAGTACATACGGCCGAGGGGAGTGCCTGGGGGAGTGCATAGACAATACGCTAGTGTAAATACACTACGCCTTGAAATGTAATGGAAACGTAGGTCTGGATCTGGCCCATTGGGCCTGATTCAGAGGTACGATGTAGCGCTGAGTGTAGTAACGCTCAGCGTTACATTGCTGACTCCCCCTGGCACTCCCCCTGTGCGGGCGTATGGCCCCTTCCTTACGCCGGCTGAAGGCTACCCTAGCTGTTTTGTATGTACTGCGCAAGCGCACGCCAGATGTTACGCCAACGTACGTACCAGCCTCATATCAACAGCATAGCTACGAACGAAGGAGCGGGACATCCATACGACACCTGTAATTACGCTGAGGCATAATACTGAGGCATTTAAATCGTACAGTATGCTAAGCCTTTACGTACGTCAGTAATTACGCTTTGAAAAGTTAAGGTAGGGTTAGGCAAGAGTAAAACGGCAAAAGTACATACGGGCGAGGGGAGTGCCTGGGGGAGTGCATAGACAATACGATAGCGTAAATACACTACGCCTTGAAACGTAATGGAAACGTAGGTCTGGATCTGGCCCATTGTCTTTAGAGGAAGGAAATTCCAGCATGGCCATATAGTTTAAAAAAAACCCACAACAGGTGGCACATATCATTGCAGTGCAGTATGGAACCAGTCAATGGGTGCAAACCCTCTGGACCAGCCAGCCCCTTTTCTATTTATGTCATGTAACCAGTTTAATAGAATTACTGTAGGCCAATTAAACATACTTTTTTTGTGCTCCCAGTGTGCATTGCAGTCTGAGACTCATATATGTGCAAGACTTTAAAAGTAATGTAACATATTAAATCTTTTTATACTACAGATTGCTACCTCCTGACATTTTTTCCTGGACATCAACTCCTATGGCTACAACTAAAAATCTAAGGAGATAAGTAAATACAAGGCTCAATAATGGGTTATTGGACTCAAACCCCCTCCATCGTCTTTTACATTTGATTATCATAATGAATTTGTTGGCTATGCGTGGGCAAAATCTATTTCTAGATGATAGTGAAGCTTTAAAATCAAGAGTTTTTACAGAGTGTAAAAGTGGTGCAGAAGCTTTCTCATCCTATATACTGCAACTATATAGCACATTTAGTGCACCTTGTTCAAATAATAAAATCCTACATTTTTCTATCTACTACATGAACATCCAGTAACATGTCATTGCTATCTCTGCTAAAAGCTGGTGCATGCTTACATATTTCCACATAGTGAAATGTGAAAAACTCTACCATGCCGGATTATTTTTTTTAGTACAACACGGTTAAACTTTACATTTTCTTTTTTAAAATAGACACAGTTCAAAGCTGAATTCCTTTTAACTATACTTCATATATAACAGCATAAATTATACACAGTCTGATCAACATTCTCTAATAAACTGCTTCTACACTGTGTATGTTACACTTCCTCAAGCACTGACTGTCATGTCTATTTGTATGTATGCTGTAATAAAATGTGTCCTGCATTATAAAGCAATCAGTCTATTATCAGACCCCTCACTGCTGGGGGGTGACAATAATCTTTAATAAAGGCTAATGCAATTACAGAGTCCATTCTGCTGAGTCCTAATATGATTAGACCTGTTGTACTTTCATTATAGATGATTTGAGTACGTTTGGTGTAGAATGAGCTGTTAGCAATTCTCAGGAGACCGTTGTGTGAATTGTGAAGCTTGTCTCTTGGTATTTATGGCTCATAACAACTCATGTAAGATAAAACCTTACACACCTCTCCCCACTCAATGCCCAGGGTGGGCAGTCTTACAATAACACTGCCCCTTCTCTGCCAAGAGCAGACACACAGCATCTGTGAGTGAGCACAGGAACCCAGCCCTGAAGCCCATCAGCCACGATAACTAAGAGGACACATCTGGGTTACAGTGTGAAATGAGAATTTTTGAGGGGGCAGGGAGACTCAGGTAGCATCAGCATATGGAGGCAGGGGTCAGATCAAAGAAGTTCCTATTACATTGTGACTGGAGTGAGTGGAGCAGGTGATGGCACGTGAGGAAGACACATAATATGAGACTGTGTGCGGGCGAGAAGAACAGCACTCTTTCCCTGAGGAAGAAACCTTGCTCAGAAACCTGGCACCATGACTTTAAAGGGTTCCCTTCTGTGTTTCCTGTATCTCTGCTTCTCTCCGGGTAAGTCTTAGTTTACCTTTAGTGACAAGTTGAATGTTTTATCGCTGTCAGCTATTATGAGGGATGCTAACAGCTGCAGATGGCGCACATTTCTCCTCTAGATATCATTCAATGTAAACTTTCATTAGATCACCTAATCCTCCATCTAATATCTTTGAAAATTATGATTGTAACAGTTCTTGAATTTAGATGGTGACAATACATATTTTTGTGTCTCTTCATCAGTTGACCCTTATGAATTGTTAAAAATAAAAATGACAATCTTAGTGCTGCACTTGTGTTATATATTGCATTTGCTTGTGGTCCGGTCCCAGCAATGCTGATCTCCTGTAATAAGCACCACGGACAGTTCCATAGCTCAGACGTGTGGGAGATGCAGCGCTGCTAAAGACGGAGCGCAGTACACACAAATCCAATACAGTACTGAGAACTAGTCCTATGAAAAACATATAAATAAGGAAAAGCAAAGATAACCCGAGATGTGGTGTATACAGGGACGGATTATTCTTAGTAAGGACAAGAGAAATGAATGGGAGTGAAGGGAGATCACTGACATAGGATGAGACACAAGTGGGACAGAATTAGTGTAGAGACATCCCAAAGAGTCTGTGATCATTATGGGGTGGGTTTAGTGTAAGTATAGGATTTGTGAGCGTTAGTAGTATGGAGTACTGGATGCATTAGATTAGCCATGTATTGTGGAACGACAAATCCTAGCAAGTTCTACCAGTCCTTATATGCCGGACACCAAACTGTCTGTGATAAAAGAACAAGCTCAGAAGGACAGTGTAGCATGGTGGCTCAGCAGGAGGGCTCTTATCAATGTAGTTGTGCTGTGGCCGGTAGATACAGCATAAAAGGTATATACTAGGATTATTCAGGTTTGTCCACATGAGAGATTATGTACTGTAGGAATATGCTTATGGATGGAGAGTTTAGGCTTGGGCACTATAAATAATAGCATTAGAGATCATATAACATGAATGTCTGACGGTTTGAGGATGACTGTCATTAGAGCACATATGACATGTCAGTGGAAGAAACCAGGCCCCCAGTTGACATTGATCTTATAGGTGATTTTAAATATCTGATCGCCTGACACTTAAGTGTATACATGAAAGTGACCATTTATGCCCCTTCCCATATCAGGAAACAGTTACTGTGCCTGTCTCCTGTTTGTTCTACATGACCCCCTGCCGCCTATCTGATCTGACTCCCTGTGCTCGGCTTATATGGATGGACTGCTTGTTCGTCTCTTAGTTTTGCATTAAAATCTTCTATTCCCCGAGGTTGTTGGTTTAATAAGAGACGATTATTTCGTGCCTCTCATCCGGCTGTAGCTCGCCGGACCCTGGGGGTGTGATGGGAATGAAAGCTGCAGAGAGTCAGGTTCATTTTAGTCCTCGGCATGACTGAGAATCCAGTATCCCATCATCATCAGGGATGACCCGAAATTTACTCCTTGCATGTCGACAAGTGGGAATGGGGTATGACAAAGGGGCTTGTGTTTAACCAACAGTTAAACACTTGATATCTGTGATTTTTTTTTGTAAGGATTATGCAACACAATAAATAATCCCCAAATTCCCCAGACACTTATAATTAAAATGATAAAGACCCACAACGTGCAAGCAACTGTTAGCCCTTAGCTCATTTCTGTGTTGATACCAGATTTGTTTGTATTAACTTGTAACACTTGTTATGATGCCTACTGTTGTAGTATTACATATGGCTCATTCTTTCTTCCAATAAATGCATAGGTTTTATGTATTAATTAAAATGGGAATAATGTGTGACTACACAGATCCCCTAGTGTGTCAGATTGCACAAGACTGATACAGAGACTGTCTAGTTTAGTTTCAAACTGTCATTTTTTTATTACTATTTTGCTTTGGTTTTTCCTGCTTGCAGAGATTAGTAAACAACATTCGTGTAACATAAATTAAGGATATTAATAACAATAGTTTATTTGGCTTTGCAGAGTTGTGATAAGAAAATACAGTAGCTGGCATTAAATTTTGCATGCAAGTCACCCACACTAAGAACTCCCCATGCGTCCAGGTCTGCAGAGTAGCTAATTTCCCCAGTAGATGTGTGCAAGGAGGTGTTTGTGTGCTCTTTCTTCCTTAGTATGCACAGTGTAAAATTACATAAGATACTCACACACTGATTTAGTGCCTTGTAGCATCCCCAGTGACTTTTAATCCCTACTCTTTCCTTCTTCACAAATTTGTACTTTTATGGTGAATATAATTATAACATTTTAATTAAATGTAAAACATATACTTTATATTGTTCAAGAATGCCTACCTAAAGCAATTCAGACACTTTAGCCATGAATATATAGACCTGATTTCCGTATTGTTAGCTTTCTGTAAACTCTTGTAAGTTGTTGCAAGATATGTGATAAAAGGAAATGTGGAACATACAAAGTAAACAATTGAGAAGGGTATGGTTTATTGAGTTATCAAGTCAGCAGGATACAATGTTGAGCTAGTTTTAATGTTGCGGCATATTTGACCTGATTAACTCCAGTTCAGAACAGATAATATTCTTTACAAGCACCTTATGGCTATAATTAGAGAAAACAGAGTTCATTAATTAGTGCTAACTATGTGTTCCTCATAACACTGATCTCTGTTGGTGAATTAGCTTTTGGCTTGGAATGCAGCGTGAAAAATGTACTATAAAGGTATACTGTATATTAAAAACCCACCAGTTCTTTAAGTGTCAGGGTCCTTCCTGACTTGTCATCTCACTAAAACAGACAGAAGGAAAAGTTGCAGCAGGTCATTAGTAGACAGATCTGCATCATGGTGGAGCAGTATGTCACTGTATGTATATTATTCCTGTCTATTATATCCCCTCCAGTAATTACCTTTCCTTCATACTTCTCCCCTATCAAAGTAACCTTCCAAATCCTTGTCAGGGCTTTATATCTGCTGCTTTCATAATAATCAGACACCTGCTCACCCCCTCTGTGCCCCCATATACCTGAACTTCTGCCCAGCCTAAAATCATTTTACTGCATTCCCATCCAACTCCATAAATTTATTATAAGAGAACTGGTGCTGAGAGAGAAAAATGTTTTGTGTTTCTCTGATAAAAAAAACAACAACTGCTAATTGCCCTCTAAAGATTTAATAATACTGCTAATTATGCTCAAATGAAGTGTTTTAAACCCAAAAGTAACATATGAGATTTGTTGTGACTCATTACTGACTAGAAATGATGGTGAAAATGAAAAGCACATACTGTAACAGATATAAAGACAGCAACACAGAGGAATTTGGTATTGCCTTGTTAAAAAAACATTATTATTGACAATAGTTTAAAAATATACTATTTCCATTTTGTAAAGACACTGGGCCGTGTCCACATCTAAGAAGCTTCTGCTTCTTAGGTGCTTATATTTAGGAAATGACCTACACGCATGCATGGCAGGTCATTTTATCAATCTACGTAGCAGTTGGTGCATAGATTGCCTCCATGCGTTCTTTAAAGACTGCACAGAGTAGTTTAGTTATACTGCCACATAATGCGCCTCGGGGAGTGTTTAGATAGAAATGGGAGGGGGGAGGGATTTAGATTAGCTGGTGAGGGTGGGTTTTAAAAAGGAAACTACGCATGGTAAGATAAAGGTAGCCCACTCGTAAGTGCCATATTGTACCTAAATATGGGGGGGGGGCTTAAGGGCAGGACGGGTGAGTTATGTGCGGATCTGTCTGTACCTAACTCACTGTTAGGAGTGAATACAAACCACAGTGTTTAAAATAATAGTACAAACTGTGTCAACAAATCACAACTTTTTTGGCTCCACTTTTTTTTTACCGTATTTTTCGGACCATAAGACGCACCTAGTTTTTAGAGGAGGAAAACAGAAAAAAATATTTTGAACCAAATAGTGTCCAGCACCCATCATGTCCTGCACCCAGCATCCCCCATCATGTCCTGCCCCCATCATG
>WWET01000248.1:501820-512507 GCA_011038615.1 Limnodynastes dumerilii | reverse complement strand
CAGCGTCAGGGGGAGGAGCTGCTGCACTGCTCTGCCTGTCACACAGGACAGGCAGAGCAGAAACAACGGTAATGGACGCCGCTGTAAAGCAGTGTAAGGCGCTCTCATCAGAGTGATGAGAGCACCTTACATTGCTTTCACAGCAGCGTTCATTACGCTGCTGACTGTCAGGGGGCGGGGGGATGAGTGCCTGGATGCACCGCATCCCCCCGCGGAGTGGGTCCCAGCGGACCCGCTCATATATCAAGGTAAGTATTCGGACCATAAGACGCACCATAAGACGCACACACTTTTCCCCTCACTTTTTTGGGGGGGAAAAAGTGCGTCTTATGGTCCGAAAAATACGGTATTTCTTTGCACCCTCCTCTGAAACTCTGGATAGGATGTATGGAAAAGCAGAGGCATTTATCCGCAGCAGATGGAGCTGTATGTACAGAGGCCGCAGGTTTTACTTCTGGAGCCTTTACCGGTTTAAAATGTTTTAAAGTTTTTTTTTTTTTACTTTTGGCATTTGTAGTATAAAAACACCCCTTTAAATTATTTTAACATCATTTACAGAGCATTGTACTAGCATTCCGATACTATCGCGTTAATCATTTTTTAATTAATAATAATAATAATAATAATAATAATATGGCCATTACCCCATTGAAAATGACCTGCTCTTACACCATCTCCTGACATGATATAAGATTTTCACAGAAGCGCAGGTAACTTACACAGCTACTGCACCTATTTAAATGAGTTTTCTCATTTGAATATTGTGGAACACCCCTTCCATGAGTGCACTGCACACAGATGCGTAGACAGGCACGAGGGGAGCACTGCAGGCGACTTTCTCTGATTGCTCTTGTTCTGAGCCTGCGCTGAGCATGTGCAGTATGAAACTCCACTGAGCTTCTGTCTATAAAAAAAAAAGAAAGCACAGCTCTGGGTCAGGCCCAATCACTGTTCTCATATTACTGACCATTTACATCACTTCAATGGATCAAGTTATAACTTCTCATATTAATGACACAATTATGTCATCCACCTGCCATTTACACATATGTCCTGCTGTGCGAAACCAGATTCTGACCAGCCAATCAAATGAAAAGAAACGACTGACATCATTAGAGCTTGATGGATGTGGGAGAAAATCTGTAGAAATCCTCAAAAATGTTTATTTGGTTACATTTTTTTACATGTTTCATTAATTAACCCGTGATAAGTGTTACATTTTGGGTTTTATATTTTATATATAGACTTGTCTATAACCAGTACTCTACCTTATATAATATTATCTTCTTGCTTGTGTAATGGATAATCATTTATGTGGCAACACACATTCAATGACATTAGAAACCTGCTTTTCTCTCATTTCATTTGTCTGACTCTATACAGCTCCACATTAGTTGTCTCACAGACAAATCTTATGTCCTTGAATGTGTTTGCAGCATTGTGTGATCTGTAAGGGAAATATGTGTAGTTGCTATGCAGAATCCCCTGGGTAACTGCATTATTTATGTCAATATAAACAGTTTCTTGTATTAATTCTATAAGAGACGCAATATGCGTCATAGACAGAATGAGCTCCTCTCACTAATTATACATGATTAAAGAAATTATGCATGCCTCTCTCTCTTATTTTTGCCACCATTGCCTGGATACTGCACACTTTTGAATCTGCTTTCAATATGTTTACATCTGCCCATTAATGCCTATTTAAAAGGATGCATCAAGGGGTGAATGTGACAAGCGGAGTCAATTACTAGTTGATAACATTAATGAGTGTCCTCTAAGTGCAGTTTATAGTGGAAACATGTTAATCTTAGTCCTTTTACGGTCATTTATTACATCAGACACAAATGAGGTTCTACCAAACATTATTTTACTAGAAAAAAGCTGTGATCATGAAGGGAGGGGGGGGGAGCATTGTATGATGGAGGTGTCATGATTGTCCCTGGTAGTACTTACACAAATGTATATTAGAGGCAAAATGGAACATTACACCAAGAAACGGGAACCCAAATAGATAAATAGGCCAGCAGGATTTACATGACTTATAGTACTAAGGACAGTGAGCCATTGAATACGCAATGTCACCTGTTATGTCCTTGCAAGTTAACGGAAAGGTTATAGATTATGCATGTCCTCCCTTAGAGACGGGCGACCCATTTATACCTCCGTGCTTCTGATTGCACACTATTCCTCACAGACCCACTCTCAGGTAATGTGGAACAATAATTAAGAATCAATTAATATCTACCATCCTTCAGAAAATATATAAATATATTTCATATATTTATATATTTTATTTGTATATTTTGTCTATTTATGTAATGATTTATTTAGCTATTTAAATCTCATTATGTATAGACAAATTGCCATGATAGATCTCATTATCAGCTCATTGTCATTGGATGCCTCCAGTGAGTATTATTTACACACATCACAACACACACATGCATTTTCTACCAGCCGCTGCCGTATTAAATCCATTTTGAGGAACATTTTGCTACTAAAGCTGTTGTATCACCATCAATCCAATCTAGACGAGTTCTGTGCATTAGCAATCACACACGACAGGTCTTCCATCTTGTCACAATCAGCTCTGTCTATAACATAGTTATGGTCATGCTTGTTTCCTTTCATACAATGGATAAACCATAGTTTCCAGTAACACTTGCAGTTTTACCCCTGACTGGTCATCTCCCCCCTAACTTGCTCATATCAATTGGCTGATTAATTCTGAAGCTACAAGATCATTCAATATTATATAATATTTTTTTTATTTTTTTAGTGCAGCAACTTGAGATCTCATAAAATCTGTATAAACAGTACACACATAAGGTCTGAAACTTTCAGTTAGTTCAATGATCCAAAAAGTGACTTAATACAAATATACTCTACACAATGCTACTGCTAATGCATAAAAATCCTATTTATCCTCTCAGTTTTCATTGCTAGTGTGTGTCTTAGGTTCAGAGGCGGAACTTGAGAGTAGTGGGCCCAGGTGCAAAAAATATGCTATGGCCCTGATGATATCCCAGGTAACCTGGTGGGGAGCTTCGGTGGTGCGGTGATGACGGCTGTGGGCCTAGCATGGGCCCCCGTGTTGCTGCACCTGTTGCACCAATGGTAGTTCCGCCCCTGCTTAAGCTGCAAAAACTTCAATTCTTACAACATCAGCTGCAATAATGGCATGGGTTCAATAACATTATTAAGAATAGTGGTGTGCCATACCATCACTTCTCAGCTTGATTTAATTGAAAAGCTATAAATCTCCATTCACTATTATTATTATCTATGTTTTCATACCATCACTTCTAAGTGTTCATACCCCACTTCAACCTCTGTCTATTTTTTTATTTTTTTTAAATCAGTTTTTCTCTAATTCTTCTTGCTCCATTTTTGGAGATAAACGCACTGATTACCTCTAACTTCTTCAGATCCAGAGTCTACTCATAACAGGAAAAGAGGGGGACATTTATATCTGGGCAAAACAATATTTATGTTTTGAGAAGGTTTATCAAAGTTTTGTAGCTTATCAGCATCTGTTGTAGCTGTATCGTGCTAGTGTAGCGTTGGATAAAATTCTCAATGCATTATTAAATAAGACAGTTTTCCTCTGACGTCTTCTAACGCATGCAAGAAATGAATGCTATTTGCACACACTAACTGCATTGCGAAGTCTACTGTGTTCTACTATGTCCCTATTGTTTATAAGTTTTAACATGCAATTCATAGCTCTAATGATGCCCATATCCTGGCAGATCTGGTTTATTTAGCCCATTTACGCAGATCCATGTACAAATTGGCCACTGTCAGTTTTCAGTCAGATGCAGATCACAACTAGACGGCCACAACACATAGAAACTGTCAACAGATGGGGCCAGATCCTGAGCTACGTACGCTAGCCTTTTTACACTAGCCGCTGTCGTAAAATCACCAATTTGTATGCACTGTAATGTTACACAACGTAACTCGGATCGTACGTAACTTCCGCAGAAATACAAACAAAAGGGCGTGTCATCCATACGACACCCGGAAATACGCTTTGTAGGCGGAGGGAGGCATTTCATTCGTACTGTATGGGCCGGGTCAGGCCGTTACATACGTCAATCCGTTATGTATGTCCGTACTTACGCTTGGAAAAGTTAAGGTAGGGTTTAGCAAACGTAAATCAATTAAATTACGTACGAGCGCGGGGAGTGCCTAGGGGAGTGCATAGCACTTACCATAGCGTAAATACGTTACACGATCGAACGTAAAAAGAACTTAGGTCTGGATCTACCCCATGGTCAGTATTATCATTAAAGTGAACAATAAAAATCAGATAGAAAGGTAGATAAAATGTGCTGCCACAGAATGAAGAGAAACGTTTACACAAATCTATAAACATAATTCAGGCTATCTGGCAGCTTTCTAGAAAATCATGCTGCACCTAATTCATGGTGTCATTATATAGAAGTGAGCAAACTCTATAAACAATCATGAATTGTCCAGACACTATCACCATTTTTTCTTGCTGCAAAGGTGACCTCTAAATACTTGATCGTCATGGTTGGGGGTGCTCAAATATTAACAGCTCCCACTTTTGATGCGCCTATGCTTTGCTATATCAATATATGAAATATATTAAACTAAGATATCTTCTTTTATTTAATATATTATCTTTTGAGAGAAGATCGAAAAGCAGTGGGGGACAGAACAGAAGGGAGGAGCAGAATCTCTTTAAACTTTGTTATGGGCCAGAAGTGCCCAGTTCTGCCCCTAAGAGATCTGGTCACACAAAAGTCATTGGGCTGGAACCAGACTTAAGTAAGTGCTTTAAATTAGTTACTCCTGGGCTAAACCATGTTGATTGCAGGGGAGTCATATTTCATCTGTTGCAAACAGTATTTAGCGGTTTTAAATATGAATTTATAAATCCACTATAATAAAAAAAAAAAACAATCTAATTGTATTAAATTGTCACTTAACTGTTTCTGTTAGTTTGTGGCAGAGTTAATATGATAAATAATATCAGAATTCATAGCAGGTGATGCTTTTATGTCAAACATTGGGGCATAGCTATGTACCATTATTAATGACATTTTTCTGTGTGTTGTGACAATGGATCCTGAATTAAGTGCAAATATCTGCACGCCTGAAATGAAAAATCTGTGCGTAAGAGGCCAGCGCACTCCCATGACACTCCCCTGCACAGGTGGATTTTAGCTGACTTACAGTCCACTGACCGTATTCACAAAGCTGGTGTGCGTTAGGTGTGGACAAACCCGCACCTAACTCACCAGTCCTGCCCCTATTTCGCCACTTATGAGTGCCATAGGACTACCTTAACAATCCGTGCAATGTCCGCAATGTAGATTACGTTTCAGAATTACTGCGCATGAGCAGTACATCATAGCGGAAAACTCCGGCCTTATATGCAATGAGGCCGGAGTTCTGAATACGCCCCAGTGTGCGAAAATCAACACTGCAGGGAGAAGGTCATATGGAAGAGGACGATAGATAGATAGATAAATAGATAGATAGATAGATTATTTTGAAAAGAAGCCATATTTGCTGTCCTTTTAATAGATGTCTGTCTTTTTTTCTAGCCTTCTGCCACATTGAAACTCGAGCTCATGCAGAAGAACGACTGCTAAAAAAGCTTTTTGTAGCATACAATAAGTGGTCTCGCCCCGTGGCCAATATATCGGATGCAGTCCTTGTGCGATTTGGTCTGTCCATAGCACAGCTCATTGATGTGGTAAGTGACATGTGTGTTATTCCGGTGGAATTTTGTTAAATATAACTGGCGAAATGTCATTTCTTTACATATACTGATGATGGAGCCCCAGCCCTTGAGATTTAGGGAATGCGATCACTTGAATTTTCTTTGCATTCATTTAAAAGAAAGTAAATGCAGTGCTGAACACTGAATATTTAATCATTCCCATCAGTGCCTTCTCCAGTGGAGTTACAGTCTAGATTCCCTACCATGCAAACACACACACTAAGGATGTATTTGACGACCAGTTGGTGACCACGTAACCTACCTGTATGTTTCTGGACTATGGCCCTGATTCATAGATTGAAAATAAGAACTTAAAGTTACACCTGGGCTAAACCATATTGATTTCAGGGGAGTCAAATTTCATTTATTGCAACAGTATTATAGTTAAAAGGTGATGTTTCCCAGCTCAAGTCTAATTAGCAGTTTAAAAGTGAAGCTGATCAGGTATCTGTGTGCAATAAGTAAAATCAAAGCATTCTCCCTGCATGCATAGAATAAAATTAACTTGACTCCCCCTGAAATCAACATGGTTTTGCCCATGTGTAAGTTTAAGTTCTTATTTTCAGCCTCTGAATCAGGCCCTATAAGAGGAAGTCTGCGACAACATGGAAGAAAATATGTTTTTAAGGGGAACCTAAATACAATCACTACATAAAACTATTCCATTTACTTTACTATCTAAAGAGAACTTGTTTCCATGGCTATAGATTTATCAAACTTTTTTCATTCCAATGTGCCACACAACACCCTGTCCACATAAGACAATACCTGTGTGGGCAAACGTTGGTGATGACTGTCTCAGGAGAGCATTATGTAAGGGGCTGAGATGGAGATAAAGATGCAACTCATTGGGAAATCAAGATTTTGCCCTGAGAAATCTAATTTACATGTCCCAGTACTCTAACTGATGAATAAATATATGTTTCTTCCAAAGCTTTTAATTTCCCAAGAGCAAAAATGAGGAAGTATTTATAGCGATTAAAACACTTGTTTTTTTTCTTAATTAGTTTGATTAATATATATATTTTTTAAATCCTCAAAGACTTCTGTAGGATTAAAACATACCCGCTGTAAATGGCACATGCAACAGTTTAGAAAGTGGATTAAAATTTAATGTGTTAAAATGTGTTAACCGCATGGGCCTGAGCACTAGAGGCATGACCAAGGTTTCTAACACTACTACTGCCATCGTGGATATTCACACGAAAAGGTGTGGACATATAGGTGTCTTTTATTCTGTACACTCTCTAAAGTGGGAATTATCACAATGGCTTAATAAAGCCACCAGCCAAGTAATATAGAGATTACCCTCATTCATTCTTTACATCCAGATCACATAGCACCCTGAGGTGTTAAGGTGTGGTTTGCCGGCTAGAAAATCTCACTCAGAAGAGATGGCCTCTGCGACCGCACGATTTATAATAAAGGAATGGAAAGGTAAGTTTTATTAATCCTAACCATCTGCTTCCCACAGCCTAACCCTATCCATCTTCATCTTGAAGCCTAACTGTAACCCTCCACTCCATCAAGACTAACCTTAACCCCTTCCTGCCTCGCAAGCTTATCCCTGACCAGAATGGGTACCTTTTTGAAAATGGACCATTCGAAATGTTACACGTTATACACGTTACATGTATTAATAAATTAAGTTTTCGGCTGCATAATTCTCGAAAACCGGCCCTTTGCGCCAACATCCTGACGTGTTACTGGCTTGGTCACCTTTCTCCTCCCTTTTAAATAGGGTTCTCAGTTATCACTGGAAATAGGTGGCATAATGGATGGTCTGGCTGTGTAAATGACTGACATCATATCATTTGATATTGTCTGACCGTGTCACTGTACACTTTTGTTATTTTTTGTTGTGTTCCATACATCTCCCTAATTCTTCATTTCACTCTTTCGTTCCCCTCTTTCTGTTACCCTTTTGTTCTAGAATATGTGCTGCTTTCTTGAAATCCAATAATATTACTGATATATTTGATTATTTTGTTATTTCTTTTTTTTTTTTATCCAATAAATCTACATTGTGGCAACGTAACATGGGGATAATGGGAATATGTGGTCACATAATAGAACTGATGTATGAAACTAAAACACAAACCCTTTCACCTTTGTTCTTATTGCACATTCAGTAGCACAATTAATGCTGAATTGCCCATACCAAGTATTAAAGTAAATAAAAATACAACTTACAACTATAAACAACAGTGAATCTTGTAATATGTCATTCACATTGGGAAAACAGGTTTTAGCGATATCTCTTTTTATATTTATATCCATTTCCAGTTGCTTTTTTAAATGATATATTAATTAATTATAATATTTCCTTAAGTAATGTTAAGTGGTAGAAAGATAGATAAATAGACAGACATATTATGTAAAGTGACATAACTAGGATCGGTGGCATTCAAGGCAAATAAAAACGGACCTTTGTTATACGGTTTTTAAAATAAATAAATTGATTATTAAAAATATGCCATAGAATCCTATGTTTTTCTGAACGAGTACTATGTAAAACCTCCTCCCACCTTTCCCCACATCCACAGACTTCTGACTTCAGTATTGCAACTTAATATTTCCACCTTCTACAAACTCAACATGGTAACAGTTTGCAGTATGATAGCATGCTTCCAATGTGTATATCCGCTATATATGGAAAGCTGTTGAAAGTGTCATATGTCGAATGTCGAATGTCTTGATCAAGCGAATTATGTACCAATTGCGTCGCTCTGATTGTTGTGTATGCAATGATTGCCCAATTTACAATCTGGTCGCACAGAGTTCACAACATTTTTAAGTCTGAATTTGATCTTTGTTTAGAATGACCTCCTTTTACACCATCTGAAACTTGCACTCAGTCGTTACGGAAATCTAATGTTACCACTTACCACTTTATTTTATTTTTTTAAACTGTAATCATTGTTATTACTGTTTTCTTCTTTAATAATTTATAATGTTGAGATGATTCACTAATGGTATAATTGCATTATGTATGTCTCCATTAAATTCCTAATTTAAAGAATCAATTATTTCTTTGCTGCCTTGGAATAATGAGAGCGGGCTCAGCGTTACTCATTATTGTAGACTGCAGAATGTGCTCTTATTGTGTTTATGCAGCAGGTGTAGTACAATGAAAAGAAAAAACAAATGCCTAGCCTTGAGGTGGGTATGAGAGATGTGTAGCAAAAACAAGCTGAAAGACTTCAGTAGTGGATCAGTTCAAATCATTTATAGTCCACACACATAAACCTTACAATCCAAAGAAGGCAACTTGTATCTGCTGTGCAGTTATATACCCAGCCTCATAAGCTTGCAAAAAGGGCGACTAACCAAATCAGATTATTTTGTGTGTAGGATAACAGTTAATGTACAAAGCTGTAAATCACTTTAAGAAAAGGGTCTGTTTGAATAACAACTATTTAATGTTAATTAAATAAACATGCAATTAACTCGGTTTATTTCTGAAAGTGGTGTTTCTGAGTCTCTTTACCTGTTGCATCTACATAAAAGGTTGCAGTCTGTTAATGGACAGTAAGGATGAATTTGATGTGCAGGTTTTGTTATCTTTTCTGAGAAGTACAGCAGTATAGTAGCAATAGCAGCTGTATTACTCATTTAAGACAGTAAGTATACATCTGTCTCTTACATCTTTATATTTTCTCCAGGACGAGAAGAACCAGATGATGACGACTAATGTCTGGGTCAAACAGGTGAGATACTTGGGACTCTAGAGTACACACTGACAATATACAGCTGTTGTGGGTAATAAAGTCCCAGCATACTTATCAGAGGCTTAGAGATTCAACACTATCCAGAGAGTCACAGTGTGCACTTTTGTTTAAATCTACAGATAACGAGTTAAGAAATATTAAATATTTAGCATCTGTCTGCCTAATATGATATAGATGTCCAATATTGGCAATATTTCTTCAGTTTCTCTTAAGCAGGATATGCACTGATGTATTCGGAGACAATCTAACATCTTATGTAATTTGTGGTAACAAATTTAGCCCCGACCTGCTTAATGACGCTCCTGCACACATTGCTTTCTAGTTTACAGTGGATCGTTTCACAAACTGGTTAATAAACTTCTGCTGCAATGATATAGTCGCCCACAAGGAGGCGCTGTGCAGAACTATGAATGGGAATTCCTTCAGTTGGGACATTAAAATTAGGAGCTCGTAAAAATTAAATAAGACTATTCAATGTAGTATACGTCAGTTTTGTAGTGTCACTTGACAGTACACACTAGAAAGATTTTGGAGGTATCTGAAGAATATCATGAGACTGGAACAATAATTGTAAAATAATCCACCAGTGTGTACCCTGCTTTACACTGTCACTGTTTGGTATTGTAGTAATCCAACTGGTTACATTGCAGTGATTAACACCATCTAACTGAAGGAAATATGTGGATTGGGAACATATCTGGTTTAGGCAATTGTGTGCACTTTGTTTGTACAGTTCTGACATTTATTTTGTTCTCTCTGTAAAATGATTTTCTACTCTCTCAAAGCCTATAATTTTAATAGGAAGCCTTTTGCACCTTCAGCAGCATTGTATCAATATAATAATACATGAATCAAAAAGATTCACGTTGAAATGAATGAAGCAACAGATCCTTCGATTGTAGGTTGACCTGTAAGGGATTCTTTCATCTTTTTCCACAATTCAGATTTGCAGGGGTAAGATTATATATAATTCAACATTGTTACTGTGTCTGGTGGTGGGGGCTGGGGATAAATAAAGATTTTATAGATTGTATCTCTTTCTCCTGTTAGCTTATGTTCTCTCCATCCTGAGATGCCTGATATGGGCTGTATATGATGGCTAATATCGGCTGTATATGATGGCAGATATAGACTAAAAAGTTCATGAGGATTTTGGTGTTACACAGCCACCCATTTCAATAAAACCCCAGCA
>WWET01000248.1:451700-491683 GCA_011038615.1 Limnodynastes dumerilii | reverse complement strand
ACGCTGCGCTGAAAATACGCTCGCTGTACGCTCATGTCCTTCGGACGACCGGAAGTTGTCATACTGCACATGCGTAGTGCGTTTTTTCCCCCGAATTTTCGCTTACGATCGCTTGCTGCCGTATGTCTGGATCAGGCCCCTTGTGTCGATGTTTGCTGATCGCTTTCCACTGAGGATGAGAGACAGCACTATCTTGAGACTCTTCTGAAGACAATATTTTGCTATACCACGTAACAGTAAGTACCTGCCACTATTTAAGACTTGGGGCTAGATTTATTAAACTGCACAAAATGAAAAGTGTAAATGTTGTCCATAGCAGCCAATCAGATTCCAGCTCTCACTTTCCGATTACATACTAGAGAACGTTATCAAGAATCTGATTGGTTACTGTGAGCAACATCTCCACTTTTTCTTTTTCGTAGTTTAGTAAATCTAGCCATAGATCTTATTTGTTTATTATCACCTCTCACCCTAAATATCGGATCACATTGGTTGATCAATATAAGGTGGACACAAACAGTAATAACTTGCAGCTCTGTTGTTCACAGACACTGACATTTGTGTTGAGAAAATGTAATTTTCTTTTGTGTTGTGTGACTAGTTGCAGGTGTTTTTGTGTGCTGGCACATCCCTCTTACAACACTAATACATTGATCTCTACTTACATTGCTTTAGTTGATCATTTTCTATATAATGCATTCATGGGCTTTCAGACATTGTATGTATTTTCCTGCAGATGTAACACGGTAAAAAAGAGTGCGGTTATACATATGGGATTTCATATGCTCTATCTTACATCAATGCTAAGGGAAAAGCATGGACCCAGTGCCTGTATAATCAGCACCATCTACATAATGCACAAAACAGACGGACGAATCCTACTGTACATGAAGGTGCGGTTTCCAATGATAAGATCGGAAAGCACCCTGTTTTGGTATTGCAGTGCATATGGCGCAGTACCAGAATATCTAGATCATCCTGATAAGTATTACGATGGCGGGCGGGACAGAGCAGGAAGCAGAAGCAGGAAAGGGCTGGCATGAGCCTTTATATAGAGTCCATATTTCCACACTACCCCATGTTACGTGGGGATGGTGGGTAAATGTTAAGGTAGTGGTGAGTGACATAAATCTGTATGCGCGAATGAAGTGACCTGCCCTTGCCCATATGGAATTTGAGACGCAGCAGACCTCCGCTACAGCCCCAATCATAGTTGTACAAGTAAGTTGTACTGTGCCTAACCATTTCCCCTTTACACCAGTATTGTGGGCTGACATGTGATACCACATACCACAGTATAAGGTTCTTCAAGAGTCAATTTTCTATTCTGTGTATTTGCATGAATGCGCATTAATGCACCTGAACGCGTTCCTCCTAATCTCCACTTCTAACATTTGGATAAATTGTTTAAGAAAATGATGTAACTAAAAGATTCAGTATAACAATTATTTTTAGACATGTCATCATCATTGACATCATCATAATATTGACATCATCATTACCATATCTACTGAACAGGCATTTAGCCTTACATCTCCATTTACTGACGCAGTTACTGATCCCCAAAACAATATCCCCAGTATAATAAAAAAAAATGCATTTAGTATTCTTTTGTCCTACATCCGTAGCAATCTAATATGACTGGAAATCATTGCAAACTTGTTGCTTTAACTAGAAAAAAAGTCTGCAATGGGTACAAGTCACAGAGGAGGTAAAATATTTCCTAAAAATTGTACATCAACAAAACACAATTATTTTCACCCTTCCAATTCCTATATATAGTGCACCAGGTACATCAGGGCACCGATATTACATACTGGGCAGCAGCACCATCAGATGCTGTGTGTAGGGTAGGGTTGCTGAGTGTGGTGCATGGCTTGCAGGGAGAAGTTGTATATCACTGTCATAGGAGTCTGCAGTTCAAGTTTAGAGCTTTCTGATTCAGAGATTTGAGCTTATAATAGTTCTTTTTCACTTAATCTTGTGTATAGTAACAGTGGTATATGTTATATCCTAGTGGTATTGTGAATACGTAAGGTAAATACAATAGTTTCTGGGAGCTATTTTTCCTGATAACTAAAATGCTATTCCCTGAATCAGTATTATATAATTGGGTACAGCTGCATCTATTTATTTTTAAAAATATTTTCTTACTTTTTCTACTTTTTTCCACTGATTAGGACACTCTTTTTCTCCTCTTTATATACATATATACAAACAGGGTTCGAAGTGAGTGGGTATGCTACCATGCTACCATTATAAGCTATAAATCTCCATTCACTTCTATTATTTTATATTTTCATACCGCCACTTCTACAGTTCCACTTCGACCACTATATATAGCTATCTTTATGTTATAGTGCTTATGGGCCTGATCCATACCTGCGATCATGAAACGCTCGTGTGCGTAGCGTGTTTATGCCAGCGTACCTCCGATGCACTCCCCTAGACACTCCCCCTGTTCGTACTTACTTTTGCCATCTAACGCTGAGCAAACCCTACCCTAACTTTTCCACGTGTAGCCGCTGCCATCATAAAGCTCCTTGTGTTGTTACGACGCTTAGCACGCCCATACTGTACAATTTAAACGGCTCACCCCGCCCTTGGTTCGTATTTACGGGTTTTCGTATTGAGCATAGTAACAAAGCTGGTACGCTCAAGGCTCATACGCTCAGACTTTCGTAGCGTAACATGAGCGTAACGTCTGCCCCGAGCATGCGCAGTAAGTACAAATGTCCGTTTTTATGCTTACGACCATCGTAAAAACGCACCCGAGCATAGGTCTGAATCAAACCCCATATCTCTATTCTACATTTTACCCTATACTTGAGCAGGATACATTTTCTATTGTACATCCTATATTCACACATTGAAAGTCAGGGCCGGTGCTAGCATGTCTGGCGCCCCCTGCAAAAAATACATTTGCACCCTCCTCTTTAATAAATATTATAATCACACCACTGCTGTGCCAAGGACAGGAAAATGGAGGAAACACTGACTCCTCCCTCTGATCAGGTGACTGGTCACATGGCTGGCATCACTGTATTGTGGACTGGCGCCAGATCTTACAGTTGTCATAGATCTGGGGATGCTCCTATTCAGCATGGTGCCTGGATGCGCCGCATCCCCCCGCAGAGTGCATTGTGTCGACCCTGTTGAAAGTATTCTTGTTTGAAAAAACATATATTTTATATATCCACAAAGATATACTTTTAAGTGAAAGTGTCTTTAGTTGGGTAATTTGGAATAAATGTCGTTTTAGGGCAGTAGCCGGCCAATTGATTACTTCTGTGAATCAGACAAGAGATTGCATGCAGAGAAAATAACTTCCCCTATAGCCACATATCATAGCCAGTAAGAAAAAATGAAATTGGAGCTATTACTTGTTATTTGTGTTAAATGCTATAAAAGACTATAAAAAAAGACAACCATAATTTTCCATTTATGAACCCAATGTAAATATTTCATTATTGCTAAAAGCTGCCAAACTGTTTCTGCATTATGAACACAGCAGGTCACCACAGGCTTTAAACTATTCATTCTGTTTATACAGCCATATACAGCCAAGTCCACAAGCAAAGAGCTTCTTCTAATAAATGTGAGACTATTAAACATAATATACAGTACATTACTGATGCTGTCAAATGTGTATGATAGGGAAAACATTTAAGTAAGTCAATAGTCAACATTTAAGCATCAAAAGACCATAAAAAGCATCCAAAATCTAGAATGTAAGAAAGGGGAAGTGAAAAGTCTAGAGTGAAAAATATATATTATTAAATCCGGACACAGAGAATATGAGCCTTTCTTATAGTGCATAGTGAGTGAGCACATGTAAATAATAAGTAAGGTAAATAATCTTCTGTATACAAAGGTTTAAGTTCAACATACGTTTACAATTTTGAGTCATGGGTTCAGATTTACTAAGCTGTGAATTTTGAAAGAGTGGAGAGTTTGCCCATAGCAACCAATCAGAAACTTAGCTGGTTTGTCAAGCCATAGTGACCATAAGTTAACATTCTGGACACATTTAAGAATGGTTTAGGTTCTTAATTATACGCAAAGAGTATCATGTCCACTCCCCTGATGCCTTTGGTTTTCAGCTTCTTAGGTTCATAGCTGTGTGCTTATGGCGGCTAATTAGGAACTTTTTTGCCTAACAGCGCCCAGATTTCCACATTTAAATGGCTCCCTCCAACCAATCCTCTTATCTGCATTCTTAATTTTTCCCATCATGCCCCTTCATTCTTAAATCACTACGAACCTTAAAGAAATAGGTTTGTAATGATGATTCAGAGCCGTCCTGTTCTTAAATCCAATGTAAATTAATGATAAATTAATCAAGAGTAATAAAAATAATACATAATAATTAATAAAGTTACTACGCACAAAAAGCCACATATTCTTTATTGTGAATCAGGTCCTCTGTGTTTTGTTGGTTAATATGATGTACATTCTGAAACATTATTGTTTTAGGTGGTTATATCTAATGAATAATGAACTCATTTTCTGAAAATTTCTGTACATTTAGCGAAGGAGCAGTACTTGTGTCAAATTAGATAATTATGATTTTATTCCAACTGAAAGTATAATAAGACAAAGTGAAATAAAATTTTTATTGAGCTGAAATATAACTAATAGTAAATATTTCAACTAAAATTATGTAAAATAAGAGAATCAATTTCTCTTCAAAGCAATGGGGTAGATCCAGAACTCCGCTTGCAATCCGTTTACTAGAGTACCTTCTAAGCACTCCCCTAGGCACACCCCTTGAATAAACGTACTTTGATCGATTTTCCGCTTTTTAAACCCTACCTTAACCTTTGACAGTGTAACCGCTCACGACCGCACACGTACGTATAGGCAATGCGGACTTACACAGCTATGCATGCCCATACTGTACAATTTAAATGCAAACCTCCGCCTACATTGCGTAATTTAGGCGTACTTTTGGCTAACATAAATTTGGCACACCCCCATGTACAAATTTATGTAGCAGATACGTGAATGGCCCATACGCTCAGAGTTACATTACGTGATGTAGCGTATCATCTGTCGTGCGCATGCGCAGTAAATACAAAATCACGAATTTACACGTCCACTAGGCGTAAAGTCACTTGGAAACGTTGTTTTGGATCTGCCCCAATGTCCTTATCATCGAACAAAATAAAATGATTTGATATCCATTCAGAATAGTAATGCTTCAGTTGCCTTGTAGTCAAGTTTATAACTAATCCAACTTTTATTGTTCTTCTTCAAAGTGCTGATGGAGATTTTGCAGTTACCCATTTGACAAAAGCGCACCTCTTTCATGATGGCCGAATAAAGTGGACGCCTCCTGCCATTTACAAAAGTTCCTGCAGCATTGATGTCACTTTTTTCCCTTTTGATCAACAAAACTGCACTATGAAGTTCGGGTCATGGACATATGACAGAGCTAAGATTGATCTGATTAGCATGCACAACCATGTTGACCAGCTGGACTACTGGGAGAGTGGAGAGTGGGTTATTGTCAATGCAGTTGGCAACTACAACATCAAGAAGTATGAGTGTTGCACGGAAATCTACTCTGATATCACATATTCTTTCATAATTAGAAGACTCCCTTTATTCTACACAATTAACCTTATCATCCCTTGCCTTCTCATCTCTTGTTTGACTGTACTGGTCTTCTATCTACCCTCAGAATGTGGAGAGAAGATCACCCTGTGTATTTCAGTTCTACTTTCCTTGACAGTGTTCCTCCTTCTGATCACGGAGATAATTCCATCTACTTCTTTAGTCATTCCCTTAATTGGAGAATACCTTCTATTCACCATGATATTTGTCACACTTTCCATTATCATCACAGTATTTGTATTGAATGTGCACCACCGTTCACCACGTACACACACAATGCCAGCATGGGTACGAAGAATATTTTTGGATGTGGTTCCTCGAGTTCTTTTCATGAAAAGACCAGCAAAAGACAACTGCAAGAAGTTAATAGAGTCCTTGCTTGCCAGGAGACTCAGTCCTCCACCTAGACTTTGGTCAGAGACTGAGATTGAACCCACTCTACCTAGCTCATCTTCTGCCAGTCCCACTAGCCAGAGGGCATCACCTACATCTTCATGCTGTCACCAGTTGGAACAAACATCCAACACCCCAGTGGTCTGTAAGTCACCATCAGGACAATATTCCATGCTCTGTGAAGAATCTACACTTACGAGCTGCCCTTCTCCACAAAATCAGACCCATCTTTTAGGAGAGGCTCAAACCAACCTAATGCCCAAAGTACGTTCTGTGAGTGTTCAACAGATGTACACCCCCAAGGAAACCATTGAAGGCACAATTCGTTGCCGCTCAAGGAGCATACAGTACTGCTACCTTCATGAGGATTCCTCTCAGACCAATGGTCAGTCAAGCAGCTCCCCATTGTCTCAGAGATGTCATGTCAATGAAGGACAACAAGGAACTCAAAATGCCCAGTGTAAATGCAAGTCCAAAAATCAAGATAAGCAAAGTTCCACCAATCAAGTTACCAAAACAGTCAATGCCAAAGAGCAACATGTGCTGCTAATGTCTCCATCCCTCAAGCTGGCCATAGAGGGAGTCCACTATATTGCAGACCACCTGAGAGCAGAGGATGCTGATTTCTCTGTGAGTATATTAAAAAATATTTATCTACTGAAAAAAATGTTTTTTGCCACTTACAGGGCTGCCATCAGTGTGGAAGGAGCTGCCAGGAGTGGACTCCTTGGCCCAGAGAGAGAGAGAGAGAAGGTTGCCCCCAGTACTCACCCCAGCTCTTCAGCAACAGGCATTGGCAGTAGGAGACAGATGAGTCACTGGCACCAGTTTCCTACCGCCAATACCTGCTGCTGGAGAGTTGTAACAGGCTGCACATCGGTGAGGTGCTGCGTAGGGAGGATTCCTAAATACAAGCATTCCCTGAGCATCGCCCTGCTGGAAATCATTCAGTTATATGTGACGTAATGGTGAGTAACGTCACATGGGGGTGGAGTGCCATGGCCCGGGTCCTCGGCCCCATTATTTCTGGTGGCATCACTAGTCACTTATAAAATGTTATACAGTTACAGATATTTAAATACATGCTATAGAAGGAATGAGATACAGAAAGATGAATGTCCCTTTGTCGGTAAGACAAACAACCATTTGTGCTAACGCATGCTTTCGCCATTTTCCATCCCCTAAAAAGACACCAATATCGTCATTTGTGACAGTAACGAACACCAGCCGTGATTCAGATCTCCAAGGGACTTACGTCCGCAGGGAGATAGTAAGCATGGAGGAGGGGAGTGCACGCCCATTACTCCCCTCCTACTTACAGAGTACTGGACACTTAAGTTACCAAAACCCTACCTTAACTTTACCGCTTAGATCTACTTCTCCCCACCCCCGGCCCTTCATTACCGCGCCTAACCCCATCCCTGTGGCAGGGTTTCGGCATGCAGATGTGAAAAGCCAGCCCCTTCTATGGAAGCACTTAAAACACGTAACATCTGGAACGGGCTTGCACACTTGTTACTTGTCATGGGGATTTACACAAGAGAGCCCCCTTCCGCACGCAATTGTGAATCAGGTCCACCATGCCTACCAAATCCCAATGTTTCTGGATTATTATTCTGAAAGTGGAGGTAATAGGTCAGTTCTTGTGTTCATTCATTTTAGTGGGACAGTTATCCTGTTGGTCTGCATCCAGAAGTGCGTACGACAGGCCATTTACGCATGGAGAATGCATAAGTAAAGCATGTGTGCGTTCTGCTGACAGTTACACATTAGAACTCCCCAGGAATGATTCTGGATTACGCACAGGGAGAAATCTTTGCTTTAAAGCTTGTGTATATCAGCTTGTGGGAGATGTTTGTGAATGAGGAGGAGGTATGTGAGAGAGGTAGAGGTAGGTAAGGGCTTGTTCACACTAAGGCACTGATGGATAGGTGGGATTTAGCCAAATTAACAGCGATGTAAACCTTGATTGAAAAATGTGGCAGGTGCATTTTTTTTATGTATATATGTATTGATATATCACACACACAGATAAAATACTCACCAGCTCCATTTTTTCCAGAATTTTACAGTTTGTATTTGGTCATCACCCATATTAGTCTAAACCAGGTTGTTCTACATTTATCTCTCTGGTATAAAAATGCAATTACATAAAAAGAATATATACAGAATAGCTGGATTTTCTACTAAATCTTCTCAATGTTGTGTAAATGTGTTATGGCAGTGTTGGGTGCCCATGTTATGGCAGTGTTGGGTGCCCATATTATGTCCATGCTGGGTGCCCATGTTATGGCAGTGTTGGGTGCCCATGTTATGGCAGTGCTGGGTGCCCATGTTATTGCAGGTCTTGGTACCCATGTTATGGCAGTGCTGGGTGCCCATGTTATTGCAGGTCTTGGTACCCATGTTATGGCAGTGCTGGGTGCCCATGTTATTGCAGGTCTTGGTACCCATGTTATGGCAGTGCTGGGTGCCCATGTTATTGCAGGTCTTGGTACCCATGTTATGGCAGTGCTGGGTGCCCATGTTATTGCAGGTCTTGGTACCCATGTTATGGCAGTGCTGGGTGCCCATGTTATTGCAGGTCTTGGTACCCATGTTATGGCAGTGCTGGGTGCCCATGTTATTGCAGGTCTTGGTACCCATGTTATGGCAGTGCTGGGTGCCCATGTTATTGCAGGTCTTGGTACCCATGTTATGGCAGTGCTGGGTGCCCATGTTATTGCAGGTCTTGGTACCCATGTTATGGCAGTGCTGGGTGCCCATGTTATTGCAGGTCTTGGTACCCATGTTATGGCAGTGCTGGGTGCCCATGTTATTGCAGGTCTTGGTACCCATGTTATGGCAGTGCTGGGTGCCCATGTTATTGCAGGTCTTGGTACCCATGTTATGGCAGTGCTGGGTGCCCATGTTATTGCAGGTCTTGGTACCCATGTTATGGCAGTGCTGGGTGCCCATGTTATTGCAGGTCTTGGTACCCATGTTATGGCAGTGCTGGGTGCCCATGTTATTGCAGGTCTTGGTACCCATGTTATGGCAGTGCTGGGTGCCCATGTTATTGCAGGTCTTGGTACCCATGTTATGGCAGTGCTGGGTGCCCATGTTATTGCAGGTCTTGGTACCCATGTTATGGCAGTGCTGGGTGCCCATGTTATTGCAGGTCTTGGTACCCATGTTATGGCAGTGCTGGGTGCCCATGTTATTGCAGGTCTTGGTACCCATGTTATGGCAGTGCTGGGTGCCCATGTTATTGCAGGTCTTGGTACCCATGTTATGGCAGTGCTGGGTGCCCATGTTATTGCAGGTCTTGGTACCCATGTTATGGCAGTGCTGGGTGCCCATGTTATTGCAGGTCTTGGTACCCATGTTATGGCAGTGCTGGGTGCCCATGTTATTGCAGGTCTTGGTACCCATGTTATGGCAGTGCTGGGTGCCCATGTTATTGCAGGTCTTGGTACCCATGTTATGGCAGTGCTGGGTGCCCATGTTATTGCAGGTCTTGGTACCCATGTTATGGCAGTGCTGGGTGCCCATGTTATTGCAGGTCTTGGTACCCATGTTATGGCAGTGCTGGGTGCCCATGTTATTGCAGTTCTTGGTACCCATGTTATGGCAGTGCTGGGTGCCCATGTTATTGCAGTTCTTGGTACCCATGTTATGGCAGTGCTGGGTGCCCATGTTTTGGCAGTTCTTGGTACCCATGTTATGGCAGTGCTGGGTGCCCATGTTATTGCAGTTCTTGGTACCCATGTTATGGCAGTGCTGGGTGCCTATGCTTTTGGTTTTTATAAGATTATAATTTAGCAGACAGGGGAGAGGAATCTAGAGATTGATACCCAAAAATCTACCTAATAGCATCATCATTAGTAGTAACAATAGAGTTCAGGCAGGTGACAATCAATGCAATCAGAAGCACTTAGAAGACGTAACATCTGGCATGTGCATGCTTACTTGTTACTTGTCATGGGGATTTAGACAAGAGAACCCCCTTCTGCCAGCAATAGTGAATCTGGTCCACCATGGTAGAATGGTGCTTTTGGGCCTGATCCAGAGGTGAGCGTGCACCAGCTGACGTGACATTTTCTACTGCGCATGCTTTGAACTGAAAAGCACATCGACGTGGACATGGACATGGACCAAAATCACTGTTGTGTGCACTTTCGGATTATCACCGCATTTTTCCCAATGGATCAGATTTGCGCTCACATCTTGTGTTTGGGGGTATTTCTTATAGTTTGGGTGTAACTTGTAACTTACACACATGCCCGCACATAGTAGGCCTCTCTGCATGATGCATTGTGCACCCAAATCCAAAATGATGAATCTTGTCCATTGGCGTGTAACTGAATTTGGTATAGGTTCCACTTTGAATCAGGAGCATAAGCCTTATCATATGCGTGTATGGATTGATAATCAGAAATCTCTGTGGGGGGAAGTTAGTACAACGGGACCAATGTAATGTTGTAGAGAGTCTTTGTGGTATGTACAACTTTGGCAAAAACCAGGATGTGAGATTTGACCAGCGCAGGTCACTGCTTCACCACTTCTTCCCTGAAGCTAATATGTGTACAGACCACATGGCGTTTGCGATGTCAAGAATTCGCCTAAATGACGTTACATATGTTCCTTTATTGCTGTGCCATTAAGGAGGGAGCTGCACAAGGCTCCTCCATTGTTGTTGTCTCATCCTATACACCAGACACAGCTGACCTTGCCAATACTTGCTGGCCTGGATGATTCAGTTCTGGTCATTATGCGGCAGGTGCAAGCTGTGCTGTCTGATAACTTTAAATCGAGGCCATTGTCAGTGAGCTGCTCACAGTGTGATAAAGTGAGCGCACAGCCTGCAATCATTTAGTCTATTTCCATCTCAAGTGGCTGTTATCTGTTTTCTCTCTCAGCATCTTTCTCCAAAGCATTCAACCCCCTCTGCTAAGATTGTATGTGCCAAATCTCTACTTTTTCTGTCTTTTTTTTGCTTGTTTTCCTACTAGCCTTCCTTGCCACATGCCATGTCTTGGTCTCCTTTACATTCTGCTGCTGTCTGTTTTTCAAAATACATAGTTCAGCTTTGAAGTTTCTTCCCCAGTGCCTCGCTAACACATTGCAATGTCTGGTGTTCCTTGGCTGTGTCTGTAATGTACATCACCTGTCAAAAAAGCATTGCTTATGGAGAGTGCTGCAACACAGCAGTTTTTTAAAAAAAAAAAAGCAAATATGCTTAATTGTAAGTCAAGCAAATTTTAAAGTACCTGTCCACATCCCAGTCTGCACATTCTGGGCTGATTCCAAGAAGTGCTATGGTTTTATAAATTCTGCAGCATACACAGGAATATTGTGATCATTAGAACCTACCCCAGGGGTTGGTGCAAAACACAGCTAATAATGAAAGTGGAAGGTAGAAAATGTGGAGCCTCTTGATTTCCTGGAGACCCCTAAATTAGGATAAGATTACCTGCATGTCCATGAGAGGGGCAATTCTCCTGTAAGTGCCTAAATGATACAAAATATACACTCACCACTTTACTTAGAACTCATATGATAGGAGACTAACGTAGCAATAGGTATTAACATATGTTTTTATCATGCCAGCTTACTATAATGTCAAGTCATGCAGACTTTTTCTTTTCATATGTCTCCTACTAAATACATTGGGCTCTTAACCCGTGCTCCCAATCTGCCCAGGCCCTATCAGAATTGGTTGCTCTCATGTTTATAGATCATCTTCACCTTAAATTCTGCACTGTTCCTGAAAATAGGCAAATTAGAAGTGATATATCAAAAAGCATATCACCATATTGCAGTATTGCATTTGTGTGTTCATAATTTGTACTTATTGTTTGGCGCTGCACAGCATTAGTTCTGACGCCAATCAGATCTAAAGGCCAATCAAAAGTGGAGGTGTAGAAGTCTATGCCCATTTGAGTGACCTACCCATCTGTGTATATGTCCATGCATCTCTTTGCACCTCTATGCATGGCCACCGTCAGAAGTTGTGGGGCCAGGGACACATCCACGGGGTCTTGCCTCTATGTTATGTCACATGGGTGACTGGATGGGTCATGTGGCTCTTATCTGTAGTCACTTTTTATGTTTCTATGTAAGAGATAATAATAAAGGAAAGAATAGAAGATGTATAAGTCAACCTCAAGAGCCATGAGAACAAATGCTAGGAGCTTAGAAAATAAAATCCTTGAACAAATTCTGGTAATTGCAAGGCATAACCTGGATATGGTGGCTATCACAGAATCATGTTGCAATGAAAATCATGCCTGGGGCATAACTATATCAGGATATAATTAGTTTAGGAATCACTGAGCAGGAACAAGCAGATCAGGGGTATAAATGTTTGTGAAGTAGTATTGAGAAAAAAAACAGATTCACTTTGCGTGACAACATTAACCAAAGAGGTTATTTTCTATACATATCAGGAGTAATAGGAAATTTCATGAAAAACAGCAACAGACTTTTGTATCAGAAAAGTTAGAGAAAACCCCAGAAAAAGAAAGCCAGTATGGTGTATAAAAGAGGTAGCAAGTAAAGGGAAAAAGACTTTAAGACATATAAGCAAAATAATAAAGTTATTAGGAGTACGAAGGTCGAAGCTTCGGAAAACATGGCCCACTCAGTACGAAAATTGGACAATACCTTTGTTAGGTATATACATAAAATGAGTAAAACATAAGACAGTATGGTAAGACTAAAAACAGAGAGATGTTAAAAAAAGAAACCAGTCCATCAAGTTCAACCTATTATGGATATACTGCGATACCTATTTTTATAATTGAAGTTAATCCATATGAAGCAACCTCCAAAATGTTGCAATCTGGAAAAAAAAAATCCTTTTGACCCAACATCACGTCCTATTTCTCCCTGGCTCCACTACTGTCCTTCATTTAAATTAGCATGTTAATCCTGGATGTCCTTTTCTGCTAAAAATTTATCTGACCCTTTCTTAAACATGTCAAGTCAAACTGCCATCACAACAACCTTCCCTGGCAGTGAATTCCACATCATGACTGCCCTTACTGTAAAGAACCCTTTCCTTTTCTGGTTGTGAAACTTCCTCCACTCTAACCTTAGATTGGTGCCCAGAACTGAACTCTGTATTCGAGATAAGGCCTTACCAATCATCTGTTATTGTTCATTTTTCACAAAAGAGAATAAATATAAATATGCTTTATATATATATATTCTTTTGTGAAAAAAAAAATATAATATATAAAAATATATATATATATTTGTTATATATATTCATATATATATCACTGCGGAGTAGGTCTTTGCAGAATGCTCAAAGCTGAAAGTGAACATATCAGTGGTGCTTGATAGGATACATCTAGGGATACTAAAAAAGTTTAAAGGAGTGCTAGAGAAACCATAACCAGAAGTATTCAACCAGTCACTAATAACAGGGGTAATTCCAGACTGGAATAGAGCAAATGTAATCCCTCTTCATAAAAGTGTCCATGGGGTAGAGGCAGACAACTACAGACCTGTCAGCCTTACAACAATAGTAAGGAAACTGATAGAAGCTCCGTTAAAATTGTAGAATATCTCAATTCTAGCAACGTAAAGGAACACAATATGTATGGATTCACTAGGAAGAGATCATGTCAAACTAATCTTTTTGACTTTTATTTTTAACTTGGAGACTCTCGTAGTAGATCAAGGGGAAGCTGTACACATAGCCTCTTCTGACACCATGCCACATAGGACACTGGTAAATAAATTGGAAAACTTGGGATTGGATTCAAAGATAGTTGTGTGGATAAGATCTTGTTTGCTGGATAGACAACAGAGGATTGTGTCCATTCTAGGGATGGAAAGGTTATCAGTGGAATGCCCCAGGGATCTGTACTTGTACCAATGTTATTTATTAAGATTATCGGCAACATTACAGTATTGAGAGGAAAGTATGCCTTGTTTGCAGATGACATAAAAAGACGTCAGAGGGAAGGGATAAACAAACTGACTGATGACCTGTGTAGACTGAAGGAAAGGTCAAGAGTGTGGCAGCTGCAGTTTATTCCCCAAAATGTAAACTCATACACTTGGGGCACAAAGGGGAAAATAGAAGTAATGGCGCTAATTAAAAACTACCGAGGAGAAAAGGAATCTAGGAATTACTATTTCATGTGACTTAAAGGAAGGCAAGCAATGCTTCATTGAATAGAAAGGGGAATTAGTAGCTGAAACTACTGAGGAGGAAAGGAATCTAGGAATTAGTATTTTATGTGACTTAAAGGAAGCCAAGCCATGCTTCACTGCATAGGAAGGGGACTTAGTAACTGAATCAGAAACGTAATAATGTCCATTTATAAATCATGCTACAGCCTCAACAGGGATACTGTGTTGCACTTCGTAGATCATATCTCCAGAAGGCCATTTTTCCATTAAAAACCATACAATGAAAGGCTACTAAAAAGGTGAATGGCCTGCATCATATCAAGAAAGACTACAGCAACTAAACATGTATACCATGGAGCAAAGAAGGGATAAGCGGGATAGGATAGAAGCTGGGTGTAACCAGGCACAGGAGGGTGGCAATCATGCACTGAAAATTGAGTAAGTTTAGAGCAAATGTAAGGAAACAAACATTGATAAGTAGTATAGTCTCCCATCAGAGCTGGTAGAGGCTAATAAAGCAGAACAATTCTATCTTGTGTGCCTTAAATAGAATTATTTCCTAAATCTAAAACAAAATCGAGGTCACAAGAATGCATAATACCTATCAAATAAATAATAAAAAAATAATAATTTGATATATATATAAATATATATATATGTGACTGTAGCATGTAATGACTTATTGCAGCATTAACTGAATGCATTTTCTTTAATTTTTTTATTTCTACAGGTTAAGCAGGACTGGAAGTATGTAGCAATGGTGATTGACCGAATTTTCTTATGGATGTTTATCATTGTCTGCCTCTTGGGAACCGTTGGACTGTTCCTCCCGCCCTGGCTGGCTGGGATGATATAATTGCAAGGATTTAAGTAAGCACACATGGGCATTGATGCCATGATGATGGCGGGTGGGGGACATAAGATATGGGTGGGAATGTGGGTCGCATGAGTGCATGGTTAAAGCAGGGAGGACTGCCAGGACATGAGAACATATTTAGGTGCTTAAGGGAGACATTAAAATTCTTTAAGGCAGAAGGGAAGTAAATATAGGACAAGCTGAAGAAAAGTATGACCAGAGCAGAAAGCTTGCGTGTTACAGCTGTGTATAAATATTTTAGCCCAAGTTTGACTCGCATGAATGGGCACAGATATCTCCAGGGGATTCCCCTAAGGCAGATAAGCATTTCGGGAATCTCTTATTAAATATTTGCCAGCTCACTGCACCCAGCAAGTGTGTTTCCTTAACATGTACTGACTATGGGATCCACTGCAGGTAATAAATAAATATGAATTGGTACCTGAGCACGGTTTTTCTTTTATATTAGTATGTATGTGTACGTGTCCGTATAACTTGTGCATAAGAGAGCAGATGATTAATTCACTGGTTACTAGTGTCAACACTGAAGCATGAGGCCCTGGGACTGCCTTCACTGTGCACTCATGACAAAGGACCGGATCCAGAGGTAGTATCGATACCCTACTTATGCACGCAAAGTCTGTAGGGGAAGGTGCATGCATTCTGTATGATAGAACAATGAGGCGGTTCTTCCCCTCCTCCTGCCAAGTGGGCAGGGGGGGTTTAATTTTACAGTAGCAGCAGGGTTAACTTCTTAAGCGCGTATCAGCGGTTGTACGGACCTCTGATCCGCACGTCTGTGTTAATGTTGCCTTATGGAAGCATATCTGGCATAAAGTCTGCACGAGAAAGGGAAGTGACAGGGGGTGTTCACTCCTCTCTTCCATGCGGACTTTAAGACCCCCGCACATATGGAAAGTGTGCGGGGGTCTGGATCCGATCCAAAGTCATGAAAGAGTTAATGAACATGCCATTTTTCTAGTTACTGCAAAAGAATAGGATATTTGTCTGTGTAAATATTTACCAAAGCTGTATTAGAACCCTCCATGCACATTGTTTCCCATAATGAAGGGTGACTTACAGTATTTGCCTTTAAACAGCATGATAAAGGCATTAAGTATATCTGTGATCACTACTTTCACCCACCTTCTGTATTATGCCTGACACATCTGAGCAGACAGCTCTGGAACAGCTCACTTTGTATGAAGGACATGTTCAAAGCCACGACTCATCCTTCTAACAAAAAAGAGTCCCAGGCCACAGGAACGGTAGTCTGTAACATTAATACAGCAGTGCACGATCAAGTCTCTAAACCCATTGGGACTTGGGGGGAAAAAAGAGAACTCAGACGCAGAATATAGGTCTTTAATCTGTGAAGGGCACGGTAAGAGTGTGGTGTTTTATTCAAATCATCTCCAGCATTGCTATAGCGGTATTACTGAGATATACAAGCATGGAGCTCTTCATTTAAATAATTTCACACCCAGTCAAGCTAGTGACACACAGAAGTGTCATGTACGTATGAGAGAAAAATATAAGTGCCCGACTTAGATTTTCCTTTTTTTTAATGTGTTTAATTTTAGAATGTGTGCAATTAACGCTGCTTTAAATTGCGCACAGTAAATAAAATGCATATATTTAGTCAAGAGACTACTTGTGGAATATGTGAATTATAGACTGTCATAAATAATCAACAACAAAATAGTCATTACAGTTGTGAAGAGGAGCAATGGTACCTTTTAAAAAAAGACTATTAAACAATTTTAAAAATATATATTTTTATTTTTATATAAGTGAACTGATCTTCTGCACCTTTCAATTCTAATTTGCATAGACAATGACTGTTCATATATATTAGTTTTGCGCAGCCCCAGTGTTACCCAGAGACTGTTAGATATTAAAACAATCGCTCACTGCTTACAGAGTACTTTTCCAAAATGTAATTACTTCCTTCCAGGCCTCAATGCAGCTGGGTAACGAGAGGATTCCAATGCTAACCAAGTTGTTGCTGTTTCTAATGCTTTTAAATTAATATTGATATTATTGTTTGTGAAGAAAAGTGGGCAAAATGATTGGACATTATAATATAATATTATACCAAGCTTATTTGTGATGTCCAGTCTAGCTTTTGGCCACGTGTCTGATTTCCCTTTCAACTGGCATAAAACATATATGCAAATAACATGCATTTTTAAATAAATGTGCAAAGGAATTCTCCCAGCATGCCAGAGGGACACATGAAATATTCGTTTTCAAACTTTATCTCTGCCATGTACGGTAGTACAAGTTCATCAGGCATATCATAATAACATTAAACAATGGACTAGTACGAGCATGTATACATATGCTGTATGTAAATATATAGAGAGCTCTCTGTGACCTATGGTGCATTTATTGGTTCTGTCAATATTGCATGCTATAATCTGATGCATAAAAGCAACATGGAGTCTTGTTTCTTGTTGATCAGCGAAGCTGTTTAAGGTCAAGATCTCTGTTCTGAAAACCAGTATATTCAGGTTCTGTTGTTCTCACTAACGCTTGAAGGGAATACCCAGGGTATAAAATTCCTCTCAAGGTATAAAATTAAAATCCTGAGATCCTGAAAACAAGAACAATCAAAGCATTAAAAATATTAGCAAATCAGGCAGAAGAGCCTATTACAATGAAGATGTGAGATTAGTCAGTGTCTATCCGCAGAATGCCCTTGGACACCCTAAAAGGGCTTTACATATGGGGGGGGGGGGCTGGTAAGGCACATAGATGGATGGCTATGCTGTAAGTTCATAGAAATTGAATTAACACTGTTCAGAAAAGATCTGCACAACATAAGCAAAATTGTTATAGCTATAACAATTGGAAAATGCCTTTGTGTACAGGGCCTAAAGAAGCAGGAAGAGTAAAAGTCACAAATGGTTTGTGATAACATTTTCTTCATCTAGCAAATAATTACACAGCAGCATCAACAAGTTCCCGGCATAACTGGCTATGTGGGTCTGCAGTGCCTTATCATCCTGGACTTAGACATGCTTATAATTGATACCAGAGCTCGAAGTGAGGGGGTATATGGGGGTATGACATACCGTTACTTCTTCCACTGGTTTAATTAAAAAGCTGTAAATCTCCATTCATTTCTATTATTTCTATATTTTCATACCACCACTTCTAAATGTCCATACTGCCAGACTATTTGTAAATAGGGTAGACAAATGTTAAGAAGAGCGTTGAGGAATTTGGTAAGCTTGTCTGAAGAGGTTAGTTTTAAGGGAGCGCTTGAAAGTTTGGAGAGTAGAGGATAGTCTTAATTGGCGAGGAAGATTAATGAGCTAGTTTAATCCCCCTTGTCCCTACACCATACAGCCCCTATGATCTCAGACATTCACAGCTGAGTGTTGCGTTGTAGTTTGGATAGCCGCAGCTCTGTCCTAGGAATGTGCAATGTGAAAGTATGCAAAAACACACAATACCATTTGGCACACATTCAGACTGACCTGGGCTCAGCATTGAAGCAACTTTTTGTTGTAGTTTCTAATGTAAAAGTGGAGTTTACCTAATACTAATGAAACACAGGAGGAAATCTCTTTCTAAACACATGTAAAAATAATTGTGTGCTGTGCCTAAAGGAGCTTCATTGTTTTTTACACTTTTATTGCAATGCTTATTAAATCACATTTTTAGCAATAGTTTTAAACATTCTATGCAGATATTTTTTTATGTAATCATATATTATTTTCAATACTGAAAACGTCAAATTCAAAAGTTATTTATTATTTATTTATTAACTAGTTTTAATAGAACGCCATCAAATTATGCAGCGTTTTACAATGTTAACTATTATTGCACATCTGGGTAGTAACAAACTTAAGTGAATAAGGGAGTCTTGCCCACAAGCTTACAGTCTATAGGATATTGGGGATTGATACATAAGGCCATGTATATTTATCACACATTGGGACAACCAGGTTGCACAGTGCTCTGTATGATGCAGTCACACAGCAGTGTTAGTAGCAGAATTGAGGGTAATTTTAGTATGAAAGCAAAAAAGTTTTAAAGTTTATGTTAATCCTAAAACAGAAATGTAAAATGGATAGCAGACTATTTGTAAATAGGGTAGACAAATGTTAAGAAGAGCGTTGAGGAATTTGGTAAGCTTGTCTGAAGAGGTTAGTTTTAAGGGAGCGCTTGAAAGTTTGGAGAGTAGAGGATAGTCTTAATTGGCGAGGAAGATTATTACAGAGAGTGGGGGCAGTCTGGAAGCAGCCGTGTTACTGGGAATCATAGCATGTATATCCTGTGAATATCTGAGACACCAAGTTGGGATATACCTTGAGATGCGGACATATATGCGCTTACAGTCTTTTTGATGGCTTTGTAGGTTAGTAAAAGGATTTAGACTGTAGGGGAGTAATTTTATATTGTGGGAGTCCAATAAGGAGAGCATTGCAGTAATCAGAGATAATTAAGGCATGAATGAGAGTTTTTGCAGTGTCTTGTGTAAAAGATATGCATATTGTCGAAATGTTTTTAGATGTATGACGCAGGAATTTGCAACAAACTGTATGAGAAGAACAAAGGACAGTTCCAAGTCATGTGTAACACCTAGGCAGCAAACTTGCCTAAAAGGAATTATTACAGTTTTGTCCACAGAAATAGAGGGACCTATTATGGGGACCTATTATGGACCTATTATGGGTAACTATTTTGTTTCTGAAAGATTAAGTTTGAGATGGCGAGAGGACATCCAAGATAAAATGGCAGCGAGACATTCAGTTATCTGGGCCAACACAGATTGTGAGAGATCAGAAGTGGATAGATGGATTTGTGTTTCATCTGCATAGGTATGCTACTGAAATCCAAATGACTTTATTAGCTATCCATGGGTAGTGGTATAGACAGAGAAGATCAATGGACCTATCACAGAGCGTATTGGTACTCCAAATAGAGGGAGGGCAAGGGAGGTGGATTGAGTGGAGTGAACACTGGAAGAGGAATTAGATAATTAGGATGTGAACCAGGTAAGAGCTGTGTTCTGAATACTTATGGACTGTAACATTTGTATTGCTGAAATAAGAACAGAAGGTAGACTTGTGGGGTTGCAGGACTAAGAGAACAGGTATCAAAGGATTTCTGTGCCCTGGACCCAACTTTTAGTATTAGCCAAGCCCTTACTGCACAATTTAAATACCAACAACCCCCCAGCATTCGTATCTCATCTGTATGGCAAGTGGGCCTGCTTCCGTGTGGAATTCTGCATCAGAGGGATATGTTCTGATGCATGCGCAGTACATACTAACAGGCAATTTCCGTATGCGATATATGAAAATCGGCGGTCATTATTATATGAGGGTCTGGCTCTGTTAGTTGATGAGGTGGAGAAGGAGGATCTGTCTGATCTTGTCAGTTTTGTCCTTAAAGAACAATAATAGATCTTGGAAACTGATGGAAGTTGGTGGATTTTGTATGAAAGGGGCATTTGGGGTTTGAAGCCTGAGTACAAGTGAGAGATTGAAAGTATTGCTTGACATTGTACAGAGCATTTTGATAAGTGTGAAAAGTGTTGGATAAAGTTAATGGGGAGAAAGTAAATATGTGGCAATAACATTTTGCTTTATGGGAGAGTTTTCTAAAGTTTCATGTGTCCTTTCATTGTGCCACGGCTGTCATTTCAGGAGAGTGGAAATTAGGAACTGAATAATGAAATTGTTGCATAGATTTAGAAAATGTATAAATATTAATAACATTAAGATTTCTATTGGTGTGAGAAGCTTCTGTAGAATTAGACAGCATAGGAGTAGAACTAGTGGGGGAAAGTTTGCAGGTGATAAGGGTATGGTCTGAGAGAGGAAGAGAAGAGTTAGCAAGAACAGAGCATAGTTAAGAGAATACATGACCAATGCATTCACCATCCTTATGAGTAAACGAATCACTTTGCTGGGAGAGGCCAAGAAATGAGGATAGAGAGAAAAGCTTAAGAGGCATCAGAAGATAAAGTACTGTTAATGGGGATGTTAAAATCACCAAGGATAATGGTAGGAATGTCAGAGGTTGCATAGAAGTGTTGAAGAAATTATTGGCATGATGCATTGGGGAGGGGGGGGGGAGATAGATCACAGCCACATGCAGAAAGAAATGGACAAGATATATATAGCTTATATTCAAAGGATGTTATAGTAAGTGAAGGAACATTGCGTAGAACTGTGATTGTGCAATTTGGGGAAAGAAGTAGTCCAACCCTCCCCATCTGTCTCCAGGCCTGGAGTGTGCTGTATGAAAGACAGTGCCTGAGTCAGTAAGCCTGGTTTCTGTTAATGCAAGAAAGTTGAGGTCACAAATAGAAAACCTACAAGATGGACAAACAAATGAAAGAAAAGGTTTTACGTTATTAACCAGATATAAGAGCATCTATTCTTCAATGGACTTCATTTACATGTGTGTTTTCTATTCCCAATGCCTGAATATAAACAGTCACAGCCACCCTTTCCTTAAAATACCTGATGCATAACATGAGTATTGGTCACAGCCACCTGCTACTCCAGGAGGTCCACGTTGCCCAGGGAACCCGTGAGCTCCAGGAGGACCAGGCTCTCCAGCAGATCCAATGGGACCAGGATTTCCAAATGTCTCCATTCCTGGTGGGCCTGGTGCAGATCATCACAGAAGTGAAGTGTAAGTGAACAAAAAGAATAAAATCATGACATCTCAAAAAATGACAGTGCCAGTATACCCTTATTACCTATTGTGCCCTGAGGTCCTGCGGACCCTTCTTTGCCTTGTCCTTGAGCCCCCTTTTCTCCTTGGAATCCTTTAAGTCCTAAAATACAAGGTGACTGTTACAAGTAGGTGAGCAGAATTTCTGTATAAGGATTTAGGCAACGCTTAATAAGAGTTTTACTTGGGTGGCTGTCTTCTCTTCACTAAGGAAGGTCTGGAGTTGAATTCCTCATGAATTCCAAATGTATCTTTCTCGATCATGGGATCAGGAGTAAATTATGATTAAATTATTATCATAATTTATTGCCTTTAGCTACTAGATTTACTGTTGTTCTTTATTAACTACAAAAATGTATTGACTCATTCACAGTCATTCCAATCACTGTGTCCAGTATAGCACTGGGAGGATTTGGGTGTTTTAAAGGCAAAATGAAATGCATTGGTTAGTGGTCATTGCTCTTTTATAGGGAATAAATAATAATTATTGTCTAATTATGATTAGGACTCGGGTGAAAGAGAAGGCATGGATAATGGGAGAAGACAGTTTGCAAAAGCATATCAGTATCTCTACCCCTTTCTCCTGGATATCCATTCCTGGCTGGTAGTCCCGAAGGCCCATTAACACCTGGCTCTCCTTGTTCCCCTGGTGGACCTGGTGAGCCTGGAGGGCCTGGTTCTCCACGTTTAACATCTAGGTCCTTGATTGGGACAGGCTGTATCTCTTGTTCTCTAAGCACAGTGTCCAGCTTTACCAAGTGAGCTGCACATTAAAATAAATGGATTACATTTTGGGGATATGGTGTAATAAAATAACATAAGATATATATGCCTAAAGACGTAACCGCAGTGATACGCACACGTACGTATGGGCTGAACGAATTTATGCAGCTAAGCACGCCCATACTGTACACTTTAAATACAACCCCCCGCCTACTTCACGAATTTCACATGTAATTTGGAGTAACGTAAAATTGGCACGTCCACACGTAAGTATTTACGTGACACACGTGAATGGCCCATATGTTCACAATTACGCTACGTTAATGTGCGTATTTTCTATGGTGCGCATGCGCAGTGCGTACAAAACAGCGATTTTATGTCTCTGCCACGCGTAAATTCGCTCCAAGGTGTAGTTCTGGATCAGGCCCAATGTATGTAAGATGAAAACTATGGAACTTTGAATCTGGACCAATATTCTTTATATTTTTTTGGAATCTCATAAACAACCAAATAAACATCTGAAAAGGGATTCATAGTTTTTCATTTTTAGTGAAATTAAAGGCTCACATTTTTATAAGCCATTTCCACTTGCAGACTGGCATAATATCTAAATAAAAAACAAACAAACTGGCTAAAGGTGACAGGTGCAAGAAATACTATTCAGAAAAAGAAAATAATATAAAAGCACTATAAGCCAGTCTTTAACAACATATTCTAAAAGATATTAATTTAATAAGGAGGAATAATTTAAATCATAATCAGTAAATGAAATACATAAAACTTTAGGATGTGAGCAGTTGTTATGGCTCATTGTAAAGTGGAATTTATTCTCCTATTATATTCCCAGCGCTGGCTTACATATGAATACACGGAGAGTCAGTAGTAGCTTCAGCAATGCTCATACAAATATTTTATTTATTCTTTCATTTATAGTATTTTATGAACACACAAAAGTCACTAAATTTCACTTACCTTGAATCAGCCTCTCACACACCTGGTTCACCAAATGGTAAATTGTGGCAACAGACTGAGGTTCTCCCTACGTTAAAAAAGATTTGACCTTTACAAAGGTGTGTATATAAGTGTAATATTCTCCCATCTGAGGTGGTTGAGGTCAATACAGTAGAACAATTTAAACATGCTTGCGATAAATATAAGGGTATCCTAAATTGTAAACCAAATTGAGGGTAAAGAGGGTCTAGGGTCAGTATAGTTTTCAATAAACAAATGGGCAGACTAGATGGGCCATGTGGCTCTTATCTCTTATATGTAGTAGCTCAATTCTTAAAACAATGTATGTAAGACGAAAACTATGGAACTTTGAATCCGGACCAATATTCTTTATATTTTTTTGGAATCTCATAAACAACCAAATAAACATCTTAAGGGGAATTCATAGTTTTACATTTTTAGTGACATTAAAGGCTCACATTTTTATAAGCCATTTCCACTTGCAGACTGGCATAATATCTAAATAAAAAAACAAACAAACTGGCTAAAGGTGACAGGTGCAAGAAATACTATTCAGAAAAAGAAAATAATATAACAGCACTATAAGCCAGTCTTTAGCAACGTATTCTAAAAGATATTAATTTAATAAGGAGGAATAATTTAAATCATAATCAGTAAATGAAATACATAAAACTTTAGGATGTGAGCAGTTGTTATGGCTCATTGTAAAGTGGAATTTATTCTCCTATTATATTCCCAGCGCTGGCTTACATATGAATACACGGAGAGTCAGTAGTAGCTTCAGCAATGCTCATACAAATATTTTATTTATTCTTTCATTTATAGTATTTTATGAACACACAAAAGTCACTAAATTTCACTTACCTTGAATCAGCCTCTCACACACCTGGTTCACCAAATGGTAAATTGTGGCAACAGACTGAGGTTCTCCCTGCATTGAAAAAGATTTGACCTTTACACAAGAAAAAGACAATTGCTTTGTCCCTGAAATTCTTATAAGGGACTGACAATCAATGAGGATGGCTCAGCTGGACAGTAAGGAATGATTTCCTGTCCCTCTGCTTCACACAAGATGAGCGTGATGTCTTTAATCAAGAGGTGTGCAATTAGGCCCTCGCAAGGCTGCTGTGTTAATTGTAACTCACCTTCTCGCCCTTCTCTCCTCTGGTGCCAGGAAGCCCCTATGAGAAGCAGGGAAGCAATGATTAAAGAGGAATAAATGACGGAATACAAATTAGAATGAGTAGAAACACTAATAAGCCAGTGTTTCTCCAGATGATGAAAGCAGGGTGTTGCCCAATGAAAACAACCTTCCCCCATCTAAACTAGAATGTGTTGGACAACATGTGGCGATTGCTGAACTAATTAAAGTGCACATGATGATGCACAAAAAATGGTTGCTATATTTAGAAGATGTGATCACACTTTCTGATGTATAGACTAAGTTATCATGCTGAATTTATTTAAAGTTACCCTAAGAAATAAAAAAAAAGTGTTTGTTCAAGTAATTTTCCTAAATGAAATAAATAAATCTAAAAAGAAAATCATGTTTTTTATGCATTTTTTGTTTTATTTAAATTAACCTTTAATTCATTTATTAAGAACTATAACAAATACACTGAATTATAATGATCAATTAGGGACAAGCTACTGAGTCATCTCAAGGTTCTCAGCCAGTAAAAGGAAAACGTTGAACACAAAGAAAATACTATTAGGTGTGTTTAACATAGTAATATGTATTACATGTAATGTTCCTTTAGGCAGTAGCTAATCCAGAAAGGTGTGAAAATAGGAATCCGAAAGCATGCAGGGACAGATTAATAAGAGGTATTATGAAACCCAGACACCACAGCACGTGGACGCCTTGATATCTAGCTAAGGAATAGAATTTCAGACATGGCATGCACACAACCTTCTTACAATGTCATAACGGCCGGCGTGCGTAACGTAGGTTACATACGCCGGCTCTTACGAAAAGGGGGCTTTCCTCTCCTTTACGCATGTTGTATCTCTGCCGTGAAGGCGGAGATAGACATGCTAATGAGGAGACACATACGTGATCGTAAACGTTAGGGTAGAAATCTGAACACGTAAGTGTCCAGATTTCCTACCGACAGCAGGGAGTGTACGGGGTGTGCACACCCCGCTACGATGGCGGCTGTAATGACCTTGGGTGCCCGTAAGGCGTCCGTAGGTCAGGATCCGGCCCTATGAAACTACTTTCTGGAATTAATGTATTTTCAATATACATTTGCACATGCTAAATCTTGCTGATTAATACCGTGGGTCCAACATCGCCAACAGATCCTCTCTCACCAGGACTCCCCCTTGTTCCATGGATCCCTTGAATACCCTGTGATGGAGTAAATAAAAAAGGGATACTTATTATTATTGGGGACATTTATAAAGAAAAACAAAAGCCTTCAATATGGTACAAATGATATAACTGAAGTTTTAGGAATAACCTCTCCTTCCCTCCTTATCTTTCATGGCCTGTCCAAGATACCACAGGTACGCGATAGAAACTCATTGTTTTTGCAGGTAGACATTTTAGGACATTTTAATGAGAAAATATACAATTAGGTATGTTTTTTTATTCCTCTGTTGATGTACTCATCTCCAGCTTTGTACAATATTTATTTGTAGACAATTTTCACATTGTATGATCAGATGAATAATGCTTCTAGTTGGCCTATTATTTATAGAATTATTGTAAGTGAGAACAGCAAGGATTACACTGGCTACTTAAGAACTCCAGTGGCAGACTTCCCATTATGCACCATTGGCGTATCTATAACGGGGGCAGGGTGTGCAGTACATATGGGCCCCTCAGAACAGGGGCCCCCATGCCACACACACTCTGCACCAAAAGCTATGTGTATAGATATACACAGGGGTAGCCTTAGGGGATGGGGGGCCCATGTACAAAACCTGCACAAGGGCCCCTCACTTCTTAAAACGTCCCTGTTAGGTACATTTGACACATAAGGCCTGATGACAGCAGGGTGCAAGTGACTATTTTATTAGCCTTCCACCTTTTATTCATAGTCCTGGATCAGTGGCCACTTGGGGGTGCCATTAATATTGAGCCCTGGGGAAAATTGACCCATAAACCTGCTCTATGAAACTTCTTCAACTTACTGCTTAGCGGTACCAGGACTGATCCAGAGCAGTGTTTCTGTCTGTTTTTCAGACCGAAGCACAGCCTTTATCAGCGTATGATCAGAAAGATGGGCGCACTGCTGCCCACCCACCTGTGTCCGAATCCGACCATGCTGCATTATTGGAACAAGGATTTTCCTGATATTTAATTGAGAAAATTGTTGTTTTTCTGATAGTATGCAGACCCTGGATACTAGGTAGGAAAGTGGCAGAGAAAATGTTTTTTTTTTAAGAACATTTTTATATAATTGGTTAAATAAATAAATAAATAAATAAAGATGAACATTTTTTGCTTTTATTTATTTTTTTAATTTTAAGATTTTTTTTATTTATTAATTAATTATTGTTTTTTATATGCCAGCATAGCAGCCCCTGTTGAGGGAAAATACTTCCCTACATAGTATCCGGGGTCCGCATACTATCCATATCTGCATTAATACCGCATTAATCAGCTCCTTTTCTGTTAAATAGGAAGAGGTAGTGGTTAATAAATGAAGAGTAAGTTCAATGCATTGCTTACAAAAATATTTCCTATCTATCTATCTATCTATCTATCTATCTATCTATCTATATCTATCTATCTATCTATCTATCTATCTATCTATCTATCTATCTATCTATCTATCTTTACATATTAATGTTTACCTGTTATTAGCATCTCTTTAATATAAAGGACCAGTTTTTGATTAGAGAGAGGAATGTCTTCTAACATTTATCTACTCTGAAGACACAGATAGCTGGCAGAGAGAATAGCTATTAATTCTGGTTGTCTCCCCTCACACAGCTCAATACATCTCAATGTACTTATTTTTACTTATCTTGAAGAGCTGGCATTCTGCAAATAGATGTCAAAAATATATTAGATATAATAAGCCTAATTCCAAAATGCCTCATACTGAATGTTTCAGGGTTCACTGACCTGACCTGATGTGGTAAAAGGAAAACATAAAATTTGCTATATAACTTTGTGGCTTTAACAAATAAACGTTTGTTTCATTTTTTCAACAGAAAACCAAAATGAATTAACGTTTACTTATTTTTATTTATTAAGTTGCAATTTTATCACCATAATACTATATTTTAAAGGCAATATTTTCCAACTATCTAAATTGATCAAACTTAAAATAGGAATTGAACAATTTGTAATGAATTATGCATGCAAAGTGATACATATAGACAAATGCACTTCCATCTTCAAATTTGCAATTACCAGCGGTTACTGTAAAATAAGACAAGATTTTTGTAATCTTGATCATTCGAGTTGAAAATGTCTTGGTCTCCGTTTTCATAATAAAAAAAATGGTATGTTATAATGAATGACAAAATGTATAATATATCCACTACATCACACCTTTATATAACTACTGTAGTACCCTAGTAAAACATTGTTGCACCACTGTGATTAGGATTAGGATTAGGATCTAGCCTTAGTCAATGAAGCTCCCAAAGACCATTTCAAAAGTATTTTTTGAGTTTACTTTCTTCCTTTTTATTCCAGCGAGGGAGATTCTGCAATGACACTTCTACTTATGAATGATTTTCAGGAATTTTACAAGGTTGAAGTGATAGATGGCTTCAAGCAGCTTGGGAGACGGAAACAGGGTGCAACTGTATTATATATAATGTTACTGACATCCAAGAGAGAAGTTCTGCATAGTACTTCTTGTTATGTGTATTTTATTTTATAATTTAAAGGGGTAGCCTGCATGCTAATGGAATCATGCTAAAAAATAATCCATATACAGTGGTATGAAGTAGCACAGCCTTAACAAGCTTAGAATTGATAGAAAATCAGAGAAGTAATACATGGAAAATGCTGCATAATTCCAATGCATAATGTAGTGAAATAACAATTGTAGCTGATTGTGTGGGAAGTGTGTATGGTACTGTAATTACAATACCATTAGAATAAATTACAAATATACATTTTACTAGTAGTCCTTTAAATGTTCTTTTATAAATATATGTACTGTAGATAAAAGGATAAGAAACAGACAGAAATAGAGTTTTTAATAAAGTGCAATTCACATACCCGAGGTCCAGGAGGTCCAGGAATCCCATTTGTACCCTCTAATCCTCGTATTCCCTGAAAACATACATGTGGGTTGTGGATAAGATACAGTTAATGCTGTATAATAAGCTCTGTTGCTAAAAGTCCACTAAGTACGTTCACAGCTATTAAGATTTTCATCAATATTACAGGAAAAAAGTGATTTATTGAGAAGCTGGGTTCTGTTCTCTGGAGTAAGCAAAACCCAAGTGAATATTAAGAGGTCACATTTATCTTAAAAGTTCTAGATGCATAATGAGCTCCCAGGAAGTTGGGTGCTATATAATAAATTGGTTTCCAACTAGCTATAAATATCCTATAGATAAAGCTACAACTTGTAAGTAATAGGGTGCATTTTATAAGAGGTGCGATGACTTGAATAATATAGAAAAAACTATGAGAAAAGAGTATTTTATGTTTAAGTATACGCTACAGTTAGCGGTACTGCAGAGGTAATGGCCATTTGGAGAAAGTTGGTGAACTAACGACTGTTGAACTTGTACTATAGAGCAGGCCTTTCTTCACTATTACCAGTTTTCAGATGTACTTTATGTCTGTGAATCATTTTGAGTGTGCATATACTACATGGGTATATTTGCTTAACCTATTTTGTGGGTAACAAAATTAAGGTTTTATTAAGAAGCGCCCAGGGTACTACTTTAGAGGTCTTAGTTTACATTTTACTGGGTTTAAGGGATATCCAGATAGTACTGTAAGTGGAGGCATCTTATAAGCCTAAAGAACAGTGCAGTCCCATCCCAAAAAATGTTTTCATTCCAAAGAGTATTTTATGCCATACATTGTCATCTCTATTCATAGGGCCTCATTTACAAAAATCGCTGTTTTGCAACGTTTATGCAGCGCTAGATATCGCAGCGATTTTACATCGCATTTACTATGCAGCACTTTTATCTGGTGATTAATAATCACCGTCGATGTTAATCGATTTTTCAATGGTAAAATCGCCATGCTTTTATGTTTAAAAGCACCGCGATTGTCCATCGACAACGATCCTTCTAACCCTTATCATGTTGACGCAGATAGTACTATAAGGCACAGCATGTTTGTGCTTTATAGTACTTTAAGCATCAGCCTGACAAGGGCTAAAAAGATGCTTAACTATGTGCTACGTGTACAATGTAAACAATGTGTCCACCTTTGTAATTTTAACTATAGTGGTGGCTAGTCATTAAAAAATCCCCTATGTGTTATATAGTGTGTAATTTAAAAAATGAATAAAGTGTAGTATAGACTCACCGTTTGGCAGTCATCTATCTTGGGATGCTTTGCTAGATGATCCTGATGTCTTGCATGATGATCGGGACATCTTGATAGAAGTTCTGGTCCTGTTGCTCGAAGATCCGGTCCACTTGCTTGAAGATGTGGTTCAGTTGATCAATTGATTGCAGTTCATCAGTCTTCTCTTCTGTCTCTTGACACGGCGTCCTCCTCCGTCCTCTTCTGGGGTTATGATGCTAATGACCATTCGGTAACTAGAGGTCCGCCTTTTATAGTGTCTATGATGTCATGATGGAAGGGGCGGGCAGCTCCGTAACTATGCTGTAGTTACGGAAGCTGGGCGGGGGAAGGGAGGGTAATTAGGAAGGGAGGGCTGGGTTAGGGGGTTACGATAAGTTTCCGGCTGAAGTTAAGGTAGCCAGGGCTGGGTTAGGGAGGTTACGCTCATGTGTGAGCGTAGTTACACACAGTTACACCGGCTGAAGTTAGGGTAGCCTTCAGCCGGCACCAGAGTGCACCAGAGCTACGCTGGCCATATTTACGGATCAGGCCCTTTGCCTTTAGCGAATGCGGGGATGTCATAATAGCCCCTAAAGTCCCGGGACTTAGGCCATTTTTAGCAAAATCGACTTTTGTAAATGAGGCCCATAGTCCCTATTGGATATTGGCATTATATTTAAAACTATTAAAATTTTATACTATTAGGAGATGGGAGATTGGTGATGAAAAACAAAGTTTACTTTATAGCACAAGAGTGAAAATCCCAAATCCCATTTATTGCCAGAGTGAAGTTTTACAAAAATATAGTAAAAGTGTCTGTCTGTGGTGAACAAACCTACAAACCATCAATACAAACAGAACCATTGGTAATAGATATCAATGGAAGCTGGGATCAAGATGACCAGTATGTAGCAGGCATGGAACCAGCATGGAGTAATGGAAAACTGCAGACCCTAGTAATAAAATATTTGTCCCTTGTAGAAAAACTAAAGTAATAACCTACTCTACTGTATATTGTGGCATTATGACACACTATCCCTCTCTGATGTCTAACTCATAAAACTCCCCATAAACATTAGTTGAGTCTGTGACTGTTTCCATTATGTGTACATGGTGCACTCTAAATGCTCTTTGATTTTTTTCTCTGGAGAGTGTGAATAACCACTTCCTACTTTTGTGACCTTTGTGCAGGTCTTGCCTTCAGCTAAAGGATTTCTAGAGGCCGTAATTGCATCTAAATGCTATATAAATGTTCCCTACCAAGCCATTACTAGTATAAGATGTGGTGAAGGATTTCTCTCAGGCAGCAACTTTTTCAGGGCAGTAAAACTGTCAATGTTTTCTCCTGACCTCTGACCACCAACATACTTTCCCTATTTTATTAGAACCTCCGCACATGCACTTCTCATTAGGAATACATTCATGTGTAGATAGAAGAGACACAAGCCTACTATAGAAGGAAGAGTATGATTGTTTGTGAGTTACTGTGGTTCTACCTCCTGTAGGTAAAAGTTTCTACAAGAGACACATACATAATGTGACAATATATTAGTGGAACAGTCACTGCATTGCAAACCATTAAAAATCATACCAGGGAACAAAGCAATACTTTATTTATTATGAATATATTATATTGTAAATGACAGTAATCTCACTCCATGATAATGCTGAATTATTAGCTAACCACAGAATGTCATGGTATACCATGTCTGTATTGCTTAATGAACATGTCCATTAAGATTCCATTAATGGTGATAATTTCATTGTTTTTAGGAGTTTGAGTGGTAAAATTAAATGGTCTCTTAGGTTTTTGTCTTTGGAAAATTAAATATATACACTATTCTATTACATCTGTAAAGGATTGTTTACAAATTCTACTAGTGTTCACTTTGATATAGCTAAATATCTCTCAACTTTAGTTATCCATATTACAACCTACCTTTGGTCCTATCATCCCATCTCTTCCTGGTATTCCATTGGAGCCAGGGGAACCCTATTAGACCAGAGAGGTTAACCAGTTACACAACACATACAGCTCCACTTTTTAATAAGTACCTAGGGTTCTATTTCATAACAATGCAAGGGAAACAAAGCTACATCAGCTGATCTTTGATTGGGCAGAGCCCATCCTAGAGAGCTTCCGAATTTAACACCATTTACTTTTCCTTACTTACTTTGGCAATCTGAGGTATGTTTTCTCCTTAAGTGATGTTCTTCACCATCAGTGATGTTAAAAAGAAAAGCATGGTAATGATGAAGTTAGCAAGAGAGCAGCATCCTAGATTCAAAGAAATCTATGAAAAACACACCAGGATTGTGCTATGGACAGAGGCGGGATAGGCTGGGGCAGGGTGGCATTCTCCCCCTTGGCTGCACCATCATCGGGGGTTTTAGGGCCACCTCTGTGCTTTTACATCCGCTCCTGGTCCACGACCTCTCTTCAATGATGTCACAACTGAGATGTGACAACATCAAGCCCAACACGTATAAAAAAGTGATGATAGGAGGAAGATGAGCAGCGAAGAACACAGGAAAGACATGGAGAAAGAAAGACTGATGAAATAAAAGTAATTAAAAGGTAAGAAAGAACAGAGAGGGCATTGAGTGATAATGGGCCTGATTCAGACCTACGTCCGCCGTTGCTAGGACGGCGGGCGTAAGCGTAAGATCGGCTGAAAAGCCAATCTGCGCATGCGCCGGGAAGATGTTGCCCGGCATAGCTACGGCAACGCTTGATCAACGAACAGTGTAGGGACGCTGAAGGGGGTGTCCCTACGCTCGTGTGCGAGCGTATTACCCATTGCTTACGCAGGCTGAAGTTAGGGTAGCCTTCAGCCGGCGTAAGCAATGGGAAATACGCCCGCACAGGGGGAGAGTGGACGCCGATACGCATCGGCGTAGGTCTGGATCAGGCCCAATATGGGCAGTGTGTGAGTAATAGTATGGACATTAGAAAGTATGGACAGTGTAATAGTATAGACAGTGTGATAGTATGACCGGTGGGATAGTATGGGCAGTGTAATAGTATGGACAGTGTGATAGTATGGGCAGCGTGATAGTATGGGCATCGTGATAGTGATAAACAGGATGGGCTGTGGGATAGATAGTATAGGCAGTGTTATAGTGATAAATAGGATAGGTAGTGGGATAGATAGTATGGGCAGTGTAATAGTGATAAATAAGATAAACAGTGGTATAGATAGTATGGGCAGTGTGATAGTATGGACAGTGTGATAGTATGGACAGCATGACAGTATGGGCAGCATGACAGTGTGGGCAGTGTTATAGTGATAAATAGGATAGGCAGCGGGATAGATAGTATAGGTAGTGTTATAGTGATAAATAGGATAGACAGTGGGATAGAGAGTATGGGCAGTGTTATAGTGATAAATAGGATAGACAGTGGGATAGATAGTATGGGCAGTGTTATAGTGATAAATAGGATAGACAGTAGGATAGATAGTATGGGCACTTTGACCGAGGGGCAGTTCAAATTAATTGATATGTTAGATTGTGTGACCTATTTATTATGTTATGTTGAAGTATATCATTGGAAACTTTCATTGGTTGTACAAAGCGATAGGCACCAGGTATCAGGCGATCTCTGATACAACACCATAGTAATGATAGGATACTTATGATGAGTGCAGCATCCTATACATAGGATCACCAATGAAATAATGTTAAGTCTACAGTGCTTCAGTGGTTTTCAGAAAACCACCCTTTACGAACTGTCTGTTAGTTATGGGCCATTGCTGTGGGCTTGCACCCCAGGCTAAAAGTTGCCAGCCAGATCCTGGCTATGGAGATCATTAATCACATAGGGTTGGAACCAGACTTTGGCACTTAATGGGATGGCCACATTCAAACGTCAATATTGGTCATTTGTTTACACAGTTACCATAGCAGTTACACATTGCTGGGGTTTTTGTACAAATATATCACGTGTATTTTATACAAATGTTGGGGCCAATGGACTTAACTCATTAAAAGGCCCATTATCTGTAAACAAAGGATCAAATCAAGCATTAGGGCAACAGACCCCTCGCACATACTGCTCTTCCTCATTCAGAACCCTACCTTAAGTTTTTCAGTGCATAAGGTCTCTGTATGAAATGCAGGATCATTCTTAAGGGCTTGGGAAAGCTTTTTCTATACAATTAGCATTCTTATCCAAACCCAGCATGCATATCAGGTACACATGGCAAGTGGGCCTGCCAAGCCCAAATATACAAACAATGGGCCAGATGCTGAGCTAAATGCGTTAGCGTATTTACGCTAGCTGATGACGTAAAAGCGACTATTTGTATTTACTGCGCATGTGCGGCAGATGTTACGCCACGTAACGCTGAATGTACGTATTATCAGCGTAACTACGAACGAAGGGGCAACACCTGTAATTACGCTTTGTAGGCAGAGGGAGGCATTTAAATTGGACAGTATGGGCCGGGTTAGGCTGTCACATACGTGAATCCTTTACGTACGTCAGTACTTACGCTATCAAAAGTTAAGGTAGGGTTTTGGGCAGCGTAAAATGGCCAAAGTACGTACGGGCGAATGGAGTGCCTAGGGGAGTACATAGAAATTACGCTAGCGTAAATACACTACGCGTTCTAACATAACTAGCCCGTAGGTCTGGATTTACCCCAATGGTGCTTTTATACAGGTGATGTATAATATTTAAACACTGAGGATATGACTTTCTATCTATATAAATATTTTCGTTATCACTTATTAAACTATCAATAAAATTCCAGTATGACAAAATCCCTTATTTGACTAATGAAATGTTCACCGGCACATTCATATAATAAAAGAGTCAGCTAGGCTTCCAACAAGCAGCCCAGCCGCGTACATAATACCCCTTTACTGCTTTTCTAACAATATAACAGAGGAGCTCAGAGAAACGAGGTGAGGAATGGGAGCAGCTGAAACATAATTGTTTGGATGTCTTGTCCTAGCCGTTGATGGATGGTGTCTAGCTCTCAGATTTGTACTGGCTGACAGGAATGGAGAACATTATGACATGCTGCATTTACATTGTAGGTTCCCTAATTCCACATATCAGTCATCACTGTGGTTATCGGGGAACTTCGGACAAGTTTAATATAAAATATTTCTGACTTTGGACAAAGTAACATTTTTCTCATATACGTATTTTTCAAGGAAAGAAACATTTTTTTTATTATTATATAGAGTTACAGTATTTCATTTTACAAAAAGTGTGTTCAATTTAAGAATCCTCGCTCCTAGGTTTTCTTTTACCCATATGTTTAAACTCATGGACCATAGCGCATAAGTATAAACCGAATACTTGTCAGCTTACAAAAATAAAGGGCTAGATTGCATGGCCAGATCTAGCAAATTCAGATGCCGTTATTTACCTGCAAACCAGGTCTTCCTATGTCCCCTTTCTCACCTTTCATCCCTGGGGGACCCTGAAATAAGAAGACCACTCAATAAAACGAGTCAGCATTCATGGATTAGTCACATGTCTAGATGAACCTATGCCTCTCAATGTCATACTAATCTGTTATACCATTGGTCCGGCAACCATCATCCCTTGAAGTCCAGGGGATCCCATGTGCCCTCCAGGACCCTCTAGACCTGTTTGTCCAGCCACTCCAGGTTCACCCTGATATAGGCATAAAGAAAAGACATGGTTAGAGGTGTGCCCTGTACAAAACAAAAACAGTATTTATACAGATTATCTCGCATGCAATATATTTTAACAGCCTACACCATTGTTTTGCCTGTGTTAATTATATTCACTAGCAGTTCATTCCCCAAAGCCTTAAGTGTATATTTAATGCTGGTAGGTGAAGAATGCAAAGTTTCTATCAAATCCCAAAGCCAAAGCTCCTCAACAAAAGGGACACGATGAATGTGATATAAATAGCTGCCGGTAATAGGTCATGATGTGTCAGAAATACCTGAAAATATAACTATGTGTAAGTTCTATTAACTAATCCTTTATCAAATGTTCCTACTACGGTACTATCGCTACTCTACGTCTGATATCTTGCAGACAGCAGTAATATAATGGGTCATATTCAGAGATCCGTTATTTTAAAGTACGCAATTATACGCACGCACATAGCAAGGCAACACCCACTAATACCCATGACATTCCGCTCTCCCAGCCGTGCCATCGTAGACTTACATCTCCATAGACCACTCCAATCTTTAAGTGTGTGCTTACACACATGTATGTCTTCCATCTGTGCGATTGCCAAGCCCTTATGCGTTCATTTAAATACTTCCCCCCACCCACTTTTATGGAAATTTTCAAGTTCGTATTTCTACGTCGCCAATCCGTACATTTGTCCCCAAGTGCGATTCACATGTATGTGCCTAAAGCACTTACGTGCGTATATTCAACGTAATTTACGTAAGTAAAGTTACTACGCTAGCGCAGTTAAAACAAACCTAAAAATACGCACGCAATTCCACGTGAAAACGGATCTCTGAATATGGTCCAATAGCCCATAAATAAAAATGTGGCTGGTGTGATTTATTGCTAAATGCAGAATGCTATTATTGCAAATGCAAATAGAACTCAATGGAGCAGATGCAAAGTAAAGCAATACTATAAAAAGTGCACATCTGCCGCTGGACAAACTACGTTGTAAATGAGTTAGTTCTTTACATGTGGGGAAGATACTTACTCAAATACTGGACAGCCTTCATTTTCAAACAGTAAGTTACAAAACTTAACATTTCTTAACCCACTTAAAATGAGGGCGAAGCGGAAGTGTTGATAGCTCATAATGGCTTAACCAAGCCACTACTATACTATTTATATACCTCCCCTCAAGCCGCCCAGTCCTGCCCTGTCAAATGAATGACTTGTAAGCATTGATCTTAAGAATCCAGTGACATAATGGAGCTTTGTAAAGTAATAAGCCATTGTATTACTTATATCTAGATCTGATCAATTGTTACCAATAAGCTATTTACCAAAATACTGTATAAATTAGTAAATAAGTGGAATAAAATGGCAAAATACTTAATATTTGCACTTTTGATAAGTATTCTTCCTATCTTAGAGAAACTGATATATTCATTTCAACAACCAATAATATTGATATATTTACGATTTATTACTCAAAGAGCAAAGTGTTATTGCATACCATCGGTCCGGCATCGCCTTGCTCTCCTTTAGGTCCTCGTGGTCCTGGTTGTCCCTGTGGAAGGGATGTTTGATAGAAGACAAATCAGATACAAATTGTTGAGTATAATCTAACAACATTCTGTTATCAATATTTACACCTAATATAGACACCTCAGATACATAAACAGAACATTTCCAGCATTCCAAGCTGATGGACATTGTTTTGTGTGAACTTACAGGTGGCCCAGGAAGACCCTGTGGTCCAGGTACTTCAGAGGTGCAGGTACAAGAAGAAGTAGGAGATGGACATGTGTTCTCATCCCTCTGAATGAATAAAAGAGGTTAGCAGTGGACCAAAAAGACATATATTACTCCACAAACTGAGTAAAGGTGACAACGGAGGTATTCTGTCAGCTTGCAGTGTTTTTTACGGTTGTATATTGAGCAGGGTGTGTGTGTGTGTGTGTGTGTGTCTTTCTCACCATGGCAGGGATTTCACAGCATCCATCTTCAAGTGGTATCTCTGAACTGCAGATTATTAGGAATGACTGAAGCTGCAACTGAAAGAGAGGGACAAACTTGTTAGGATGCAGGAACATTTAGTAGCAATGGTCTGGATTGTTTCACAAGAACATAGTAATCATTACTACGGGCATCAAACGTAGCATAATTGTGAAGACTTTCTTCATGCCTGGTTGTATATGGAAGAAGATCAACAAAGGACGATGGAGGGTTATTGTTCTGTGCCCTTTGCTAAGAAATATGACTGGTCAACACACATTTTACAAACCATTAATTGCTTTACCTAACTTCAGATGAGGAATAATTTCACTTTTTCACAGATAAAAGTCCTTCTCATGTACAGCGACTTTAAATTAAGACAAAGAATAAGGCCTGAAGCAAGCCTCTAGCGATCCCAGATGTAATACATCCGTATAGTCATTTCAAAAGGAGTTTCAACAATTCCCAGCAAGGTTTTTTTTTTTTTTTAATAAAATTCCATTTCATCTCCAGGTTGCTAAGTCTAATATAACAGCTGAGGAAACATCTTTCCTCTCTGCCAGCTGTGACATAGGAAAGAGGTAGCCCTTAGCCCTCTTTGCACAATACATAGCATGTATCTGTACTTGCCCCCAGTATTGTAAAGGCCAAGTGAAGGAGAATTACTTGTGGCCTGATGCAGTCAAGAGAGACAACCGAAAAGGAACTCTATTTCTTAAAGCCGTCCATTGCAGCGGGGACTGCAACCGAGTCAAAACATATTAAAAAAAAGCCAATGAAGCATGTCTTTACCTCCATATCATATACATAATGGGCCAGATCCAGAGCTACAGTTTCATTGTGTTTCCTAGCGTAGCGTATTTACTACGCGCTCCCCTGGGCGGCACGTAGTTTAGCCGCGTTACACTTTGCAAACCCTACCTGAACTTTTACGGGCCGTATGCAGAGCTCCGGCCGCATTCCATTGGCGCAGTAAGTTTGTAACGTAATCTACGTTACTTCTTGCAACGTAGAGCTCTGCATACGGCCCTACATGTGTAACTCCTGACGGCTGTAATGGCTGCACGTATTTACGCGCCTAAGAACGCCCATACTGTATAATTTAAATGCCTCACCCCGCCTCCAAAGCATAATTACGGGTGACGTAAGGCCCCTTCGTTCATAGTTATGCTGAAGATACGTGATTGGCCCTTATGCTCTGAGATACGTGATGTAACATCTGCCGCGCGCATGCGCAGTACAAGCAAAATAGCGTTTTTACGTCTCCAGAAATACGCTAGCATACTTAGTTCTGGATCTACCCCAATGCATGTAAATACCCTACTAAAATAACACATTATAGAACATGTATATAAATTGTATTATCCTGCAAAAAGAGTATTTGCTGGGTCTTTGGCAGTATTAGAATGTCTTTATGAGTCACAAAAGCCAATATTGTCAGACAGATTAAGATATGACATAGAATAACTGTTGCTTGAAATAAAGACTGTATCTATACATACCTTATAGTGGAAGATCACATTCACATTTTTAATATGTTCAAACAACACATTTCATAAAATTAAGTGAAATACTATGCCTGTAGGCATCAAGTATAAGTATTACAGGCTAAGTAACAAACAAATGTGACATCAATCAATACGGAAAGGAGGTGAAACCTTAGAGAAGGTGCTTGGGACTTTAGGTATGCAGGCACATCAGGTCTGATAACACCAATAGGTCTGCATGTTTGAAATCAGTATCTTAATCTGTTTTCTCCTCTCAATAACATCAGTATCAGTAGCTGCATCTGTTACCAGCAGCTAAAGCTATCAGTTAAAGGAGACAACAGGTGAGTGAAGGGACAGGTGGAGGGGTGAGAGAGGGAGGGACAGGAAAATAAGATTGGAAAGTAATTACATTTGAGGGGTAGATAGTGGGGCACAAGGTATAGAGAGCAGAGAGAGAAAGGGATCTAAAGATAATTGTGGGGGGAAGAGATTAGAGGGGTGGAAAGAGGGGGTTATAGAGGGAAAAGAGGGTTAATGTGAAGCAGTGGGGAGAGGGGTAAAGAAGTAGCAGTGGGTAACACAGGAGAGTCAGCGGTGTAGAGACAACAGTGGATGGATGAGTATGGATTAACTGGCAGTTGGGTAGAGAGGGAAGAGAGGGGATAAAAGGGGTATAGAGGGAACACTGGGGAGAGAGGGATCAGTGGGGAGATAGGGACATAGGACCGTATTCACACTTAAGTGCATATTTTTACAATCAGTTAAACTGCGCATGCCCAGAACCCAAATATACGCATAGAAACTCTTGCCGACTGACTTAGGACTGATGCACATATCCCGTTACAAGTCCCACATGCGTGGCTAGAGGGGCAAGACTCTTAATGCAAATCAGCTGCACACAGGCCACTAATGTACAGTGTGGGCATTCCAACAGAGTTAGGATTGATTCACAGGGAGGAGTGCCATTTTGTGCAAGACTTAAATATTTAGGTACCATTATTTATTTTGATTTTGCAAAGTTTTTATTTT
>WWET01000248.1:428154-440710 GCA_011038615.1 Limnodynastes dumerilii | reverse complement strand
CCCCCCGTACTCCACTCTCATGTACATAGCTTTGCTGACTTAAGTTTTAAGAACCCTACCAAAACATTTCTTTGCATATCTCTGGTCATAGGTAATGTCTTGTCATATGTAAGTGCCTAACTCAACCCATACTGTACAATTTTAATGCCTCCCACAATGTCACACCCTATCGTACAAATCTCTGATAGTACGTAAACAAGTTACGTACGATCAGAGTTTCAATGCACAACATCTGGTTTGCGGCTTACTCATCAGGTGTTCCATTTAAACCCCTCACTGATATCACTTCCATGTCAGAGCAACAGGAATCCTTGTCTGCTGATATTGTGTCCTTGAGTTCTGTCGTGCGTTCTGGCTCCCTGGTTGCAGGTCCTGTCTTCAGTAATCTGGTCCCTGGTTCCTGTATTCCAGAGTATCTGGTTCCTGCCTGTGTCTCCTGTGTGTGCACTCCCAGTGTTCAGCTGCTCGCTGCAGTATCCAATCTCTACTACATTACCCATCGGCCCTACTCCTGCAACACCTGGATCCCATCCACCATCTTGGTATCTCCGTTCTTGTCCAGAGGGCGGCAACTTTCTGCTTGCCTGTAGCCAAGACCATCCCCACCATCAGGAGCTCTTGTGAACACCATGCTTGCAGTTAGACTCTGCGCATTTGGGCCTGCGTAATCTGTTTACGGACTGCCACAGGGTCTGGTGCATGACAGTTATTAATTAATATGGATCAGGTTCCATGGTAACTAACAGCTTATACCTGAGCTATAGGATTAGTATTACACTCCATCTTTTTCCACAATGGGGAGTTTTAGGGTTAGACTGTGGGGAGGGGAATCTTAGGGTCAGGCTGTGGAGAAGGGATTCTTAGAGTCAGGCTGTGGGGATGGAGGATTAAAGTAATGGAAGGGGAGGGTTAGGGTAAGGATTACGGTAAAGGTTGGGTTACATTAATACTCACCATTCGCCGCTACATATTATTTTTTCAGAGGATCGATTGCTTCTCCTCTGTGAGGCAGAAGCAATCGACTTCAGCTGGGAGAAAACAGCCCTTTCGAAAAAGACCCACACCCCCATTTTACAATAAGCTTTTATAGTGTCTTTCCCTCTCTTCTTCTCCCTCCGTCCCACGCGGCGGCCTTCTGAATGACGTTGAATCACGCTGCGTCACCATAGCAACACATACACAGTGCCTGGACACAGAGGTTCAGGCATCATATATGTGACTAAACAAAGCAACAATTTAACAACTATTAAATGACTATTATTTAATAGAAATAGGTATTATTCCTGGATATCGTTTAGTCTGGGAATGCGAGCCCTCCAGACTCCGGTCTCAGCTACTGGACTGTCCAGAGTAATTCTAGATGAGTGGTAAACCTAATGATGAACTTAATTCAAACTTTCGTCTGACACCCTATTTCCACACACAAAGTGTCCTCCAGATGTTATGCAGCAGATCTCCTACTGAACTTCCCCTCCACTCGCCAAACGTGCCGAGGTGTTTGTTTTCCAGTGTGTGAGTGTTTTAACAGCTGATCCGCACGACACACTTAAGGCTGCCTTAAGGCAACTGACACTCCCCTGTGCAGTAGACGCATGGATGTCTGAATCCGGCCTGATGATCTGATGTTACAGTACTAGAAGGATCTGGGGAATTACTGAGAATTATAGAGGCAATGAAGACGGCATCTGCCAATTATACAAAAACTAGATTGGTGCAAGGCTTTGATATTATTAGCAGTTGCTGCAAGCCTATAAGATAAATGCTGTGTGGGGTTTAGACTGGGGATAAACCACCTCCAAAACTCTACTATAAAACACATGTGGGGTATATTATGGGTCTGGGAATGGCACATACTATAATATGTGGGGTATAATAGGGGTGTTGTAATGGCATACCATATAAAGAACATATGGGGTGTAATATGACAATGGCACATACTATAATATAAATAGGATATATTTTGGGTCTGGGATTGGCACATACTATAATGGGGAATATTAAGAGTCTGCAAATGGCATACTATATACTGTATATCTTGTGCCATTCCCAAAACCTAATAGAACCACCTATATTATAGTATGTGCCATAACCAGACCCCTAATAAATCCCCACATGTACTTTATGTAGTGTGCCATATGCAGACCCCTAAAATACCCCACATATATTACACACATTTCACAAAATCCTGCATTTGCCACTGTATGTTTCCAAGAGTTTATCAGTCTCATTAACTGTGTCCTGGCAATCAATAGCTGCAATTGTCAATGAAATACTTCATCTTTTAATAAGCACATTAATATGTGGTTGCAACTTTCAAGAATTATAGCATTAATCATCATCCTCTACCAAAGTCTTCAGAATATCTCCTACACTATAAATCAAATACAATAGCAAGTCATCGCAACACATTTAGCACAAACCATGCTTTCCCCATGCTAACTATGCTTATTCCCAGTCATTAATAACTTGGGACAGGATCCACAGATCATAATGATAGCCTACTTATGCCCGCAAAGAGCGTAAGCGAGCTGTATGGACTGGAGGATGCACATAGTAAAACTAACGTAACTACCATCATACAGAACTTAGTACCGTATGAAGGAATTTAAATACAAATGCGCTGTGTTTCCTCTCCGCACACCAAGTCATTTTAAAGTGTGGGAAGGGATATCTCACTTACGAGCGGATCAGCGGTCGGACGGAAAGCTGATCTAAAAGTGTGACATAAGGCTGCCTTATGGTAGCGTAAGTCACACATTTTACGCAGAAGAGAAGGGAGTGACAGGGGGAGTTCACTCCTTCTCTCGATCGGAATCAAAACACCTCCACACATACAGAAAACATGCCAGGGTGTGGATCCGGTCCTTGTTTAGTAAAGCTTCCCAAATTATTGTGGTCAAGTGAAAGGCTCCCTTCAGTTGATATAACAAATATCTGTCTGTCAAAGATTTAAACTGTCCTTCATAATATATGTCCTTGTAAACATCTGGCAAAGATAAATATCATTGCTACTTGTATTGTTAAAATTCAACTATGAAATACATTTGGAACACCTTACGGTCCAGAATTATCCCCATTATTGGCTGAAAGTCTTCATCCGTAAGTTGCCAAACAGCGAAGGGTTCCTGAGCAGAATTTGGAGGTAGACGAAAGAGGAAGCTGAGTGTGTGTTCTGGTGGAACACCATTAGAATGAACTTCCCTGTAAAAGAGAAGTATTGTATTACAAGAGCCAATCAGCTACTAGCTTTAATCTATTTAGAAAATGAGAGCAAGTATTAGTTTTGTTTGTTATGTTTTAGTGTATGTTATAAATCAAAATGCAATGTCAGGTTTGCTCTTCAGTGTCTAATACTACACTGAACATGTTATATGAATTAATATTCAATTTTATTTAGATGTATAATTCAATACAATATTATAAGGGCACATTTGTGCCTTTATATTACATTTGACTCTAATAAACAGCATTCCGCCATTGAAATTCGTTGGATGTGTGTCTTGGTCTTTGAGGGGCGATATATTTTAGAAAGAATTTTACACATTAAGATTTAAGATTTTTACCTCTTCAGTAGAGAATTGTCTGTTGGTGCCACATATCAAGTTTTATAGAAAAACAATGAAAAATCACATGGAATATGAAATAGTACAAACTGGAAAATGTTGTCAATTTTTTCCACCTCCTGTTTAGAAAGTCTACATCAGGGTTGCTGGCTTTTAATAGTCACAGATGGCTGCAGGAGCAGGGCTTTATGACAATTTATGCAAATCATTAACCCCCGCCCCTGGCTACCAATGACCCCTTTTTAGGTTTATTAGGGATTGGGGTGGGGCTTGATTTTGCAAATTGTGTCATCAACTCTCTCCTTGCCGCTATTAACACTAGAATACTAGTGTTGCCAGGCACAGGGGTAGCTTTTGAGGCTGTGGTTTTCAAGAAGCCACGGACCTCAAACCTTTTGCGGGAGATTTGCAGGCTCTTCCGGGATTAAGGAAGAAATGCCTGAATTTTGGGAGTCTCCAGAATATTCCGGGATAGTCAACAACCCTGGACATATTGTGTGAGTTTTTTGGGAAGGTAGAATTCAGCGTTCAGGGTTTCCAAACACTAGCTGTTTTTTTCATTAGAAAGTTAACGTTCCAAACAAGTGTCTTTGGAGAGTGAGTTTTGTGAAAAATGACATTTTTTTTTTATGAATTGTGAAAATATTGCCCCATTATAAAGATAGGAAATTTCATAGTTTTGCACATATCAACTGGCAGCCCTGGGTATAATCAGTCTTCGCATGAGAGGAGCAAGTCGGCTGACTTCTCTCACATAGTTTTCATGTGTTCTGGCAGAAAAATCAGCAAAGTTACCTGTAAACATTAGCTTTGTTATTTCTCTAATAATGAAGGTGTGTAAACTTCTGGAAGGCTGTAGCAGGCTCCATGTTGAATGCCCTGAGCATTGGGGCAGGAGATTTGAATGCCATGTAATCAAATAAGTCACAGAGTGTGCGTGTGTGTGTATACTGTATATACATGAAAACTATAAAATTCCATAGATAAAAAATCTTGCAGTTTAACAAGTCCAATTAAGGTTTCCTACGACACAAAATACATACATGATATACCATCACATCCTAGGGTAAGCTGCAGATTCAGCAGTATCGTTCAGTGAGATTGCTGTCACTTACAAAATGGTGGAGCTGCGAATTCACAGGTTTGTGTGTTTGTTTACCGAGGTTATAGACCATCCCATGTACAGAAGATTCCCCCCTCTGTTCTTTTCAGTGTTTTACAGTTTTTGACTGTTTTGTTTAAGGAACACGTCCATTATCGCTCTAGCCTTAATGTCATAATTTCATTGGTTTTTGGAGTTTGAGTGGTCAAATTTCAAAGGTCTCTGATTTTGTGTCATTGTAGGAAACATTAATCAGACATATTAAACCGTAAGGATTTTTGTCTATGGAATTATTATGAATTTCATGATTTACAGATATAAGCATGCTTAAAATATAAAAATTGTATTTGGTACAGAATAATGATTTGCAGAGAAATGAAGTAGCTATATAGAGCCATATGGTAGAAATATTGTCAGCAATGACTGATCTGCCATGTTAGATATAACTGACAATCTAAAGTAAAAGAGTGGATTTCACCCAGTAGGTGAGCTGAATAAGCAGAGAAATCTTCATATCAACATATAGAGATAACGAACACAGAGCAGTTCCATATGTTACACAGCAGGGTAGAAGGAACATTTTAACAGCAAGGACTAAACCTGTAATATGTGCCACTATACTTGGCCCGACAGGATTTTAATATTTACATTTATAGCAGTGTACTAATTATAGAGGTTCCAGGAACATCTAAATGTGTGGTCAGTGTTTCAGGGAGCAAAAAAGGTCAGATGTCAGCAAAGAGAACAGATCACTGCGATTTGCTTATTCAAAGGCAATGTGTTTAGCGGATTTGCCTCCATAAAAGAGATTAAAATTATCTGGTCTTTGTAGGATAAAGAGGAAGGATTAAGTGCTGATAATGCGTATGCGACATGAAAAGACACAGCCCTTCTCCCCTCCCTGGAAAACTCACAGCCCACGCTTCCAATTAACTTCATATCCAACAGAAAAAGGGTCTCGGCCAGGCCAAGGAAATGAGATGCTCCTATTTCTCGGCAGATGAAAAGTGAAGCGGAGCGAGCTGGAAATGAAGGCAGAAAGAGGTTCTGGGAAGATGAGAGAAACAGAGGGAATGAGAGATGCTGGGAGAATATAGAATATAACAGACAGCATCATAGCAAGAAGGAATTAGTTGTGCAGAAGGACAGAGTGTGGCAGAGATTACAAAGGAGGGGAGCCACAGAAAACCATGCAAGATAAATACTTCAGGTAATTGAATAAATTGGATTTATTTGCCATGACTGGAATCTTTGGGGAAAATAGTGAATTGGAAATACGTGAAGCAAATATGTTTGAGTGGTTTAAAAAAAAAAATGAATGTAGACTTCTAGCTGGTTGCTACACATCACATAACTTCCCAGTATATGCTAAATCTGGCCACACACTAGAGCGAATTTGGCCCAATCAAACAATTATCTTGCATTGGGCCAAAAATCAGGCAAGATTTCTTTATCAATAGAGTTAAATCCCTTGAAATGCTAGGGTTTGATTATCTCGTCGTTCAGGATTCCTATCTAATAATTGGACCCTAGCTACGTGTTTTTGGAAGTGTCTGGTGTTCTGCAGAATTGTGTCCTCTCTCCCCTGTGCTAAATGACTGTACAGACACAACGCTGCAGAACACTACTCACTGATGATCTGCAGAACACCACTGATTGACAGAACACCACTCACTGATGATCTGCAGCACTGTGTTAGGGGTAGAGTGGGGGCAGTGTCTGGGGGTGGTGAGGCATCAGTGGTAGCATTGAAGGAGACTTTTTGCCCTGTCCTCACTGCTGCTAGTCTTCCCTCCGGTGTCCCTGCATACTGAACAGGAAACTCCTGCCATTATTGATAAGCAGCCTGTGCTGCCAATCAGCTGCAAGGGCCTATTGACTCCTGTCTGGTCTTCATGATGGTTGGAAAGCATGCAATGAAATAGGCCCTATATAAGCACTGTTGCAAATAAACAAAAACTTCTAACATTCTCTTAAATAATTCAAGTTTAAAAAAATCATCCCATAGATGAAATGTTTTAAACTGTGGTGACACGTATAGGCACCAGAGTCTACTCAGCACACACACTAATATTTAGTATCTCATATTATACTAAGAATTTCTGAAAGCACATAAATCCCACTGGACACTGTTTCCACTTAATGTCAGCAATCAGAAAATCATCTTTGGCAAATGTATGCAAGGAATTCATTACAGTATGTAAGGATTTCTGATATGCTTTTCTGTATACAAAGTACCTTTGTTACCTTGCAAATCGAGACAGTACAGGAAGCAACCAATGTGCCAGTACTTGGCTGAAGAGGAGAAGTGATTGGAAACTTACACTTATCGGGGCTGATTCAGAGATGCGATTTCCACGGCACTTAGGTGCGTATATTTAAGATCCTAGAAAATTCGCAAAACTGCGCATGCGTAGTAATAGTGCAACGCCGTTTACGTAGCGGTTAGGAGCGTAAATTCGCTAGTAAGCCTGATTTGAATCGCACGCAAGCACTTAAGATCTTAAGTGCAGCGAATCTTTAAGATCTTAAGGATTTGCATGGAAAGGGGCGGGGGGAGGCAGGGAAATGAGAGAAAGTGGGCGAGGACTGACACTTAGGATCTTAAATGAACGCTCCCACGTCAGTTAAGATCCCAAATGACAGCGTATAGTTAAGGCAATTCAATGGTGGTCTAAGTTTAAGATCCACCGCTGTTTGCAAGGGGAGTGTCTGTTTTTGCAGTGGGCTGTAACCTGCTAAGATCTTAGCTAAGGTGCGTATATTTGCGATCTTTTCGCAATCGCATCTCTGAATCAGCCCCATCATTCCTATGAGTGCTGTCTATTCTTACCAACAATGGGCTGGATCCAGAACTACGCCCGTCTTCCATGGACGGACGTAATTCAATAAACAATAGCATGCGCAGTAGCTATTGTTTATTGAATTACGTCCGTCTATGGAAGACGGACGTAGTTCTGGATCCACCCCAATGGCTTAAGGAGGATACACACTTTTCCAATAATCTTCATATCCAACTCCCAACCAGACCAGACCAACAATCCTACATTAGATCATGTTCACAGATACAACACTCAATCCTCCAACCTGCATCTGCTGAAACCATTTTCTTCACCAAATCTGACATTCATACATACGCTATATGACATCAGAATTTGGAGAAGTATTGGACAAAGCGTTCACTGGAGCGTACAAGCTTGTAAATTGGTTGGGTGATTGGAGGTCCGATCACTTGATTTTTAAGCAAGTTTAAATCGTGTGATCCAACCAGGTGACCAGGATTAATTACTATGAGTGGTCATGTGGGCAAACATACTTATTCAATATCGGGCCAACTTGTCAGAAGAAGGTCGGATAGGATGCAAATTGTATACCCAGATTTGGCCCTGGGGAAATTGGATCATAATTATAGTGGTAACAATATAATATTATTTATTAACATTGCTGAAATTAAAATATCTATACTAAAGTTATATCAACCAATGTATCTGCTATGGCAACCAGATTGGTTGCCATAGCAGATACATATTTTCTCTTTTCAGTAAAGTTAATAAAAAATTAGTAATCATGATATTGTGAAATGGAAAATATGTCTTGCGTAATATTTTTTATTCTACTACAGATGGACCAATGGCTATCTGACATTTGTTGACGTCTATCCTGGATTGTTATAGCCGTTCTGGACATCCCTATTTCTAACAGGCTGCAGCGGCTATACAGTATTAGGGTTAGGCTGCAGCAGGTATAAGGTTAGAGCTTAAGAGGAGGGTTAGGGTTATGCTACGGGGCATGGATAATTAGGGTTAGGCTGTGGGGCATTGATAGCTAGGGTTAGACTGCGGAACAGGAAGGGTTAATGTTAGGTTCCTTAACAGGAGGGTTATGGTAAGGGATTGGTTACCTTTCACTGTTAACATTTTTCGGAACTCGGTCGGGCACTGTGAGGAAGTATTCTTCATAGGGATGTTCTGCAATGACATCCCCGTCGCCGCTCTGCACTTTAAATGGGCTTGTGTGGAAACAAGCCCTTTCTATGCAGAAAACTACACCCCCAAAATGATCTGATAGATTTAATGCCCAAGTATTTAGAGAGTTAACATTGGCTTTGGTCAGCAGATCCCAAAATGTGCGCCAACGTACCCCAGGGTGCTGCAACACAGGGGTGCCACATATTCAGGTCCAGTACTGTGACCTGAACTTTTCAGACTCACTGATATTTTGTGACAGCTCATTGGTCAATCAGACATTGGTTAGCTATAAAGTTGACCAATCACCGACAAGTCAGAGTTATCTCCTCCATTTCTCACGCACTCAGTTGTTAGAGGAGAGGGGGTGCGGTTGTTGAATGGCTGCTCCTTCCCATTGGGCACTGCACTGTACTACACCCACCCCATTGTTCCTGCTCCATGCTGTGCTTAGTAAACCTGGCCCCATGAGACAGACAGAAGTGGGACATGTTATTAATCACTGAATTTATTCCACAAATATTGAATTCTTCTCTGTACAGTCTGGTGGGGTTCATAGCCAGATTGAGGTGACATTCTTGTCAGGATGGTGTTGGGATAATATGTGTTACCCCAGGGTCACGTCAGCATCATTCAGTGAGCAGAGAGCACCGCAGAGGTTAAGAAACTTCAGCAGGGTAAGATTGCAAATGGGAGGGGGGCATACCAAGGGTAGAGGGGGCACCAAGGGGAGAGCTAAATTCTTGCCCCCCAACTGCCATAGCCACATCTCTTACCTGGTCCAAACAGTAATCTGGATATTCTCAGATATGGTATAAATCCTGGACCCCCCTGAAATAAAGGCATCCAAAGAGACCCCACTGATTGATGAGTAATGTTTTTCATCCAAGCCAAATGCTGCCATCATGTCATAGCCTGGTAAGAAACAGATAAAGCATAGGTAAATCCATAACAAGCAATTCCACTATATAACAAAATATAGTTGTGGTGAACACGGTCCTGCAGTAGTTTGTCATACTGCTTTAATGGTAAAAGAGTTCTTAAATTTACTTATAGTTATTAACACTTTTGTAAGTGGAATGATCACAAACTTCATGGTCTGAATAGATGGCATATTTTTGCCATTTAGCCTTCAACCATCACAATGTACCTATTAAACTTGTATCTCTAAGAACTGGGGTTTAATTCCAGAAATCACATCAGTTCGATGCTTTTGATAACTTATCTCTGCTCTATTTAGATGTTTTCTTACAAAGAAATGAGTAGATAAAGGCAATTTTATTACTGTCTGCTGAGTGACAAAGTGAGACTGTTTTGAGAGAGTCTGAATTGGCTGAAGAGATAAGAATTACAAGACTTCAACAAGAAGGAATTTTATTTTCAGAAAAGACAAAGTCATTATTTCCTTTTGTGTGAATGCTTGCTCTTACATGAAGAACTAAAAACCTATTCTATAAAGGGCGTCTGACATGTCTAAAGCTGTATGACCTAACATATTGTAGAATTTAAAGCTACATTCCCAGAATGGATGAAACAAGTTATCAGAGCATTGACTGGGGTGAGGTTTGCCACTTAGATGGGCCTTTTTTCAAGCTAATTTCGAATGGTGGTGACAGGGATGTCAACACGAGACATCCCATGTACAATGCTTCCTTACAGCAGCCTGCCGAGTTGTGAATATTGTGAATGGTGAAAGGTAAGTAAACCATCCCCTTACCCTAACTCTTCTGTTGCAGCAGCCTAATCCTCCACGCCCCACAGCCTAATTCTAACCCTTTATACAACGCAGCCTAACCTTAACATTCCTCTACAGCCCTAACCTTATACCTGCCACAGGTGCCGCATTCTATCCCTAATTGCCGTTGCTGCCTTTTCCTATTGGGAACAGAGTAAAGATGGGCGTTCTCAATCATAATTGTCTAATTTTGGAGAGTTTCGGACAATACCGCAGCTGCCATTCAGCTGGCAACTGCAGAGAACTACACGCCCACTGAATGATGCTCCATACAGCTGTTTTCCAGGGTTCTAAAAGTTTAGGTTTAGTCTTAGGGCAAAAGGCAGAGGTTTGTGAAGCTGCTCAAAGATTACCGGTATCCCAAATTGCGGGCCGTATTCAAAGATCCGTGTCCCGATCGGTCCGCAAATACATGCACGGACGGAGCAAGGAACACCCACCAAAACCCCAATCCGTACGGACAAAGTTACGTGAAAGTGGGTGGGGTAGGCATTTAAATGACCACTTGAGGGCACGGTTAGCTACACACGCACGAACGTAAGTATTATACGCACGTAAATGCACACGTAGAGATAAGGGTGCCCTATGGAGGCGTAAGTCACCGAAAACCCATCCGTGTGAAGGGATTGTCATGGATGTTGCCTTGCAACGTACGAGCGTATAATTGCGTACCTTTAACTAACGGATCTGTGAATACGGCCCCTGGTTACCACTCTGGAGACTGTGGGCATTATTATTCATTGTATATGCAGCCGGAGTTTACCGATATGAACCAATGCGCATGCGCAGTAATTTCGTTACGATATCTATGTTACTTTTTGCAATGTAGATTGTGTATACGCATATGCGGCCGGAGGTCTGAATACGGCCCTGTATCTCACAACAATGGATTGAGGGTGACAGTATGCAATACAGGCCCATTTTGGTAAAGGGTAAATGTTGTTTATAATACAGGCCCATTTTGGTAAAGGGTAAATGTTGTTTATGTAAGGGGAAACAATAAAAAAAAAAGTCCTACTATGCTCTACCAAAATAATGTTCATTACAGCATATATATTCCAAATAATCCAAACTGCTAGAAAGCAAACAGTTCATGTAAAATGCTTATTACCCCTGTGTATGTCCTTTGCTAATCCCACTAATTACTGCATTTTTCACGACTTGTTTTCTGATATATGCAAATTGTTTATACTTGCGGAAGATGATCTGTGAGTTGGATATGTAATTTATCCACCCTGTTAAGACCAGTACTAATCTGCCAAGTGTGTGTGAGAGTAACAAAACTTTTCCTGTTGGTTCATTCTAAGTGGATTATCCAGACTGTAATTTAATATCACCACTGTAATGCATGCAGCACCAACAACACAACAGAATGAAAGTGTCAAAAGAAAAATATTATATTGAAGGTGATGTAAATGAAGTATATAACTGACAGTTGGGCTCCTCTATGCAGTAAGATGATATCTTTACCCACGCACCTTTTTAGACAAATCAGAAATGCTCTAAGTGCTTCCAGTTCTCTAATCACCTGGAAAACTAAACTGTGGCGATCAATCTGCTTAACAAGGGAATGGAGGTGCCAGCACAACTTTAATGGTGTAATATGTAGCTAAATATTTCTATAATTAAATTTAGAAACTGATGGCTTACCACGAAACGTGTCTTCTCTTCCTTTTGCCTTTATTACTGGGCACTGGTCTAGGATATAAAAAACATTATTGCTATTTTATACAATAACATAATTTTGATATAAATACAATAGAACGCAGGGCCACATCTAGGGGTATCTAAGGCTGAAGGTGGGCACCATTAAGTTAATAGTTAAGGTTAAATTGGTTACTAGATTAGGGCAGAGGCATTAGTTTTCCCTTTTGCCCCAGAACTTTAATTTCTAGATATGGTTGTGCGAAATGCGAAAATTACTCATGACCTTATTCTATGAATATACCAACACATTTACACCATGTGCTATATGCTATAAATAAATGTAGCAAGAGCTGACCATCAGCTTCAGGCCTTTAATATAAGGCTTTTCATTGCTTCCCTCTGGGATCTAGATGCCTTGATGGAGTGGGGCTAGATGATGCAATTTATGCAAATTGTGTCCCAAAGCCCCACCCCCTGACCTCCAACAGGGCCGGCGCGACCCACTCCGCGGGGGTATGCAGTGCATCCCAGGGCCATGTTGAAC